>JACEGR010006544.1:0-59486 GCA_014170235.1 Listronotus bonariensis | reverse complement strand
TAATATTGGCGATACGGCAACAGGGATTTTTCGGCTCAGTTTGTTGGGCCCACTTGAGGGGACTTGAGGTTAGGGCAGGGAAAATCTATGTGTCTCTCTCTTTCTTAATAACTTCAAATATATGCATCTCACTCTCCACTTTGCCTACGTCACTCCACGTCGATTCGCGCAAAGTGGGAAAAACTCGTGGCGGCAGCCATTTAATTTTCATGATTTTTGTTGTGGTTCTGGTTTTTAGCGGAGACGCCTGATTTTATAGAAGATTTTGGTGATAATTAGTGTTTCTTTGTGATTTTGGGTAAGTTTAGAACATTTTTTATGTTTTACGGCATATTTGGCTTCAGTTGATTATATTAGTATGAATTTTGTTACAGAAGAAAATTCAAAAGAAAACAGACAGATTTTCTGCAAAGGAAAGCGTGCAGGTATTGTAAGTACAGTAATTTTATAATTACTACATTTTTTATTTGAATTATCAATTATAGTTTTTACTGGGATTTAATATTTTTGTATAAGTTTTTGTATTCTAACCTAATATTTCTTTACTCTGAAATACAAGTTTTAAAGGTGTTTTATATTAATATGTAGACAAAATTATTTAAATTTAGTTCAACCTACCGGGCTGAAATTAATCTTATATTAATCTATTTAAAGTTCTAAGGCTTTAGTCTTTGAAATATTAAAACACTTAAACTTTTCGTTTTAAAAATCTAAGTATTAATTGACTATTGATGGTACTTTTAAAACTGTCATATTAATATATTTAAATCAATAAATAAAATGTATTTTTATAAGTTTAGAAAAAAATTGTAAAAGATTTTATGAATGGAAAAATATTTTTAATTATATAGACTGAAAGTGACGAATATCTACAAATAAAGTGTCATTGGTAGCATTCATATTTATACTCGATTTACTGTCTCTATATGCCTAAAACACAGAATAAATGAAAATTATTTTACCATTGGTTTTAGAACTAAAGCTTTATTGTTTTTATGGGCCTCTTACACGGTCAATGAGTAAAAGTACATTGTTAAACTGAATCCGATTTAACCGATCGTATCGAACTTAGAAACATGTTCTAATTAGTTGATTTCAAGGTTTCATTTTAAATTGACCAATCAGAACACATTTCTAAGTTCAATCCAATGGGTTAAATCGGATTCGATTTACCTCTAATCCTACATGTTCTCAGTTTATTTTCAGTTTCAGTGGAACTGCCGGTTTTTCCTATATTATGTAAAAGTGAAGAAATGAAGTTTGTTTTTGTTCTTTAATTTTTTTACTTTAACACATCGGAAAAACTGACAGTTCGACAAAAACTAAAGATGAGTTGAAACGGGCATGATCATGTAAAAGGCACTTAAAATATAAAAATATAAAGTAGTCTGATTGTAGTGCCTAAACAAATTTTCTATACAGAACATGCTTTCATGTAAATATTTTATTTTGTCTATGCACTAGGCTTGTGTGAGGGGTTTTGTCAGATGTGTTTGTATTTTTTTTTCAATATTTACCATAATATGCAGGGGGAGGGTCAGTTTTTACGCAGATGTAAAAAAGCAGTATTGCCAGTATAGATATTTTAAATTATGTGCCGAATGTGCAAGTATAAGGTGAACACATTGTGAGCCTTTTTGTTAGTTTATTTATTTATACTTGTTCTGTAACATATTTTATTGCATTAATGTTGTGAAAAAACCCATAGTATTATATTTATTAAATTCTTTTTTATCCATATAAAACACCTTTTAACTTTTTTCAATAGCATGATCAGTTTGGGAAAACGACTTACTGATTTTTTCAACGTGTCCAGATTTTTTCCAGTCACTTTATATTAATATATACAGTGTGGTCTCTTAAGTGTGCAACAAATAGGATTTTTATTTTATATGCAATTTGTTAGAAAATTGTATTCTTAATAAAAGTTACTGCATGCTCCCAAACTATTTAAGCAGTAGTTAGTTTTATTAAATGATCAAGGATATACAGGTTTGTTAAAAATATTGAAAACAGTTTGAAGTAAAGTAAAACTAACTACTGCTGATTCAGTTTGAGACCATGCACCAACTTTAATGAAAAATACATTTTTTTGAGAAATTGCAAATAAAAAAGTTACCCATTTGTTGCACACCCAATGGACCACAGTATATAGAGTGTTTTAAAAAACATGGGCCAACAGTCAATAGGTGATTACTTGGCCAAAAATATGAAAAAATGTTATATTAACAAAGCTTTATTATTTTTGATAATGTGTAAAATACAAATTTTCAGAACTGGGATTTTCCATTTACTTTTAAATTGATATTTTTTTACTTTAGGTAAAATTAAGTGCATTGAAAACAATATGTGAATACACCTACTTATGAAAACTTTTCTCACCATTATCCTTCAAGCAATTTTTAATCATTATTTTAACATACATTTTCTTCTATAAATATTAAAAATACTTCGATAAATGATAAATTAAAATTTGTAGAAGGATCAAATGTACAAAATAAATTTGCTATCATTTTCAATTTAAATTATTTTTTGTATCGGTGATTATTTGGTTCGTTCTGCATTAAAAAATATTCATGAATTAATTTGTTTCATCGACATTATAAATATGCTTTTCTAAAAACTTTCATTGTTAAGGTTATGTATAACTGAATATCTACACTACTCAAAAGAATTATCGCATATGCTCGATTAACTTTAAATCGCCCCGTATGATGTGCTGTTGAAAGGGAGTAGTCAAATTTGTGATTATAAAATATCAGAAATGGGTAAGGGTATAAATTATTAACAAATGAGATTTCTCCCTTTTAACAGCACATTATACAGGGCGATCAAAAATTATTCATTTTTTCAATTTTTTTATCACGGGGTGATTATAATAACCAACCATATACAGTTTGGGACAGTTACATGTGTTAAATGTGTTTTTTATTTTGTTTTAAAAGGGATTATCGCATATGCTCGATTTCTTTCATAAGCTTTAATACAAAAATGCTTTGATTTAAATGGCCAAATCTCTTTTAATAATTAAGTTATTAAGGCAATTAAAAAAATAAAATGTTAAGAAAACGTAAAGCTGTAACTTTATATTAACCGTCGTTTTTAACTGTAAGCAATAAATCCTGATCAAAGTTTAATAATGAATATCTGTGATAGGAAAATAAAATACTTTGTTGTTATAGTCCATTACCTGATTGTGATAACCCAAAATGTGACGTAGCACTTGATTCTGAGTTACCCAATAACAACAGTTCAGATTCTTTCTCAATATCCAATTACGAGACCATATCGGATGGTGATATGCTAAGCTATTTTTCCATTTCACATACTGAAATAATTTCAAATAATAATGAAAGTTCTACGAATTTTAATTCATTACTTGATCGTGACCTCCTACCTAATGAGACATTTTCTTATAGCGACACTTTGCCCAATGTGGACATAAACGTTAATTTTGACTTACCTGACCTTTAATATAGGGATAAGCATGCTTTAGTATTATATTTAACTTGCATGTTAGCACCATAAGTCACAATTTATCTGTTTTAGATTAAATACCCGGATTATGTTGTGAATGCATGTTAAAATAGTTTGTATTTGTTTATATTAGATATTTTTTCTGTTTTTCTTTTGAAATATAGAATAATAATGTATAATATATATGTTTTTTCTCTTTCAGTAGGTGTTGGTAATGTAAATAATGTCTATTTTGTAAATATTATTATTTAAAAAATAGGAGTATAATTTTTATAATCTTATTGTATGGCCTTGTTTTCCACAACCACTTCCCAATTTTAAAGTGGCATTGTGATAACTATCGGCCTATAGAAAAATCCTATATATCTTTTCTAATTTACTGAATATAGTAAAATAAAAGAAAAGGTAATATCGGCCAAATTTATATTTTAGTTGATGTGTCTATTTTATATTTTACCTCTTTTACATTCGTACAGAGAGTAATTATGAAGTCGGCATATTAAGTGAAATAAGAAATAGCTCCCAGGAAACAATTTATTGGTAGTATTCTTTCCAGACATGATTAGTAAAGGAACTGATAGAAGTGAAACTGATACCATTCTTTTGAAATTTATATTATATTTTTTAATGTTTATTAATATATCAAATGGCATCTGTCACATGATCAAATAATCATGGTCACTTGCAAGTGATAGAACTAATAGAAGTAAAACTGATAATTTAAAAAAAATCACTATTGATGTGGTTATATCTATACAGTAATATAACAAATGTAAATATTATTTGTGTCATAATACCCATATTCAACTCTTCATCTGCCACCCTCTTTCTGCTTATTTTTTTCTGACAGCGATAGTTGCTAATACTTTACTTAATTACGAGATACTGCTTTTATTTTGTTTTCTTTTCAGGTATGTTGCTGTTGTTCTTCTCAACCAAATATGAAAATGGTTACAAAAGAAAATTTTGTTTATTTTTGCTATAGTTAAAAATTGTTTATGTAAATATTATATATATGTATAAATATAGATATTTAAAATAAATAGTTTCCATTTTACCTTTATGTTTTTAATTGAAATGTCATTTTACATCTTGAAATTTAAAGAACTTGATTAGACCTTTCTTTAAAACATTTAACTAATAATAATTAAACATGAAAAAATGAGTTAATGCCCAAAACCATATTAAATAATCATTTTGTTTTAAATAAATTCACATTACTTAAAAAAACTTTTTAAATTCTTCCTGAATCAAGATTTGGGTCATTTTGGTACCTATTTTAGTTGAAAGATAAATAATGATTTGAACTTCAATAAATATAAAAATCGGTATTTATTAAAGTTTAATTCATGTTAACTATTAACTAAAAAGATATCAAATAGACGAATTCTGCCGTCCTAATGAAAAACGCAGAAAGTAAATTTTTATGAGTTTAGAGTTATTCATAAAATTGAATGTATGGTTATTTGTCTGCTATGTTTTTATACTTACTTTTTGCAGATAGTCATTATTAAGTTTTAGTAAGTATATAAACTAACAAATAATCATATGTACATTGAAATTTATGAATAATTCAAAACACAAAAAAATTGACTTATCGCGTTTTTCATTAGAACGGCAGAATTTGCCTAAAGCAAAAAAAATTCATATTTTCCCGCTAAAAATTGATTATCTCAATCGGTAAAGTAGCACCGATATTATCCGATTTCACCACCTAGCGCCATCTACCATGTATGAATTAAATCAAACGAACGCCCACTTCGCTCATAGATGGCTTCTTCCATTTATAATATTTTTTTAAATATCAATAATTATTTTTCAAATCTTTATATTTAAGCATTTTACCTCTAGATGGTATAATAACATAGTTAGAATTAATTTTAGTTTTAAGGGTTTTTTAATATAACATCTTTTTGACCCATCCTGTGTGGCAATTCTATATATTTTTTAAACTTTAGATACTTGTGCACAATTCCTATAAACACTTTTTTTTCAATTGCAATAGTAACGTCAATAACGAATTTTAAATGTAAACAATTTTTTGAAATACTCCGTATACGTTTTTTTATATTATTATACATATAAACCTTTCTCTTGAATCATTCTATCTATTAAAAAACCGCGTCAAAATCCGTTATGCAATATCGAATTTTAAATGTAAACTATTTTTTTAAACACTCTGTATATGTTTTTCTTTTTATATTATTATACATATAAATCTTCCTCTTAAATCACTCTATCTATTTAAAAAAAACTGCATCGGTAAAGAATAGTAACGTAAATATCGAATTTTAAAAGTAAACAATTTTTTTAAACACTCTGTTTATGTTCTTTGATATTATTATACATATAAACCTTTCTTTTCAATCACTCTATATATTAAAAAAAAACACACATTAAAATCCGTTGAGAATAGTAACGTAAATATCGAATTTTACTTATTAGTTTATCCAAGATAGAAGACCTGTGCCCACTTTGTTTGAATTTTTTGTTTAATCATAGTAAAATAACACTCCAAAATAGTGTAATTTTTTGATTGTGAAATAATTTTTATGATAGGTTCAGTACTTCCGAAGATTAACGGCTACAAACAAACCCACAAACAAAGTTACAAACTTTACTTCTTTATATTGGTATAGATTAAAGAGAATAGAAATGGAGAGAGAATCAATGCCCAATCCGAAAAAGGGCACAATTTAAACCACTCCTTTTGGGATTGTACGACATGCGCAAAAACAAAATTGACAAAATTCGTGCAGTTGACAGCCAGACCGGTTAAAGTTCATAAAATATTGACTTAAGAATATTAAACCACACACAAAATTATTACATTGGAAGTGCGTATTTTTTTACTTATAAATATATGGCTTGACGTATGACAACTGTTTCTTTTCCCTTTTTATCCTCTTTGTTAGTTAAGGATTAAAAAAAAATAAAAAAACGTCAAATGGCACCAGACACATCAAATTTAGGTGGAGTACGAACATTTAACGGTATTATATGAATTAAAAACCAAAGTCAACCAAACCCGCTTAAACACATTCCTTGTGGTTATGGTTATTCATATTTGCCAAAATTTATTTGACATTGTTTTAGAATCAGACAAAAATGATAAAGTAGATTTATATTAAATATTCCGCGGCGCATCCTCGGGGTAAATTTCTTACTAATAAATATTTTTAAATAAACCGTCTGATAAAATTTTTGTGCATTAAATTAATGAACTATTATATATTCCACTGGGCCTCCCCTAATTTTTGTCGTCAGTTTCAGCTTCGAAGTAACGAAGTAAAATTTGCAATAAATATGGCTTAGATTTTAATTTCTTACAAATACATATTTCTAAACGAAGTTTTCTAATAAATTTTAATAGTTAAATTTGCGCAAAAAGTTTTGAGCTTTTAAATATCCAGCGGCGATTTTTCGGGGTAAAAATTTGCAAAAGAATTCGCGAGCGGCTTGTATTTTGATTTTTTACTTTTATATATTTTTAAATGAAGGACTCTGATAACAACAATTTTGCGACTTAAAGTTATGAACTATTAAATATTTCCCCGGAGCCTCCTTCTAATTTTAGTCGCCAGTTTAGGCGTTTCGAGTAACAAAAATTTACAATAAATTCGGGAACGGCTTCGATTTTAGTTTCTTACTATTAAATATTCCTAAACACAGCCCCCTGATGAAATCTGATGGTCAAACAATTTTGCGCAAAAAATTATAGGCTTATAAATATCCCGCGGCGCTTCCTCGGGATTAAAATTTGCATAAGAATTCGGGAATGGCTTAGATTTTGATTTTTTACTTTTATATACTTTCAAATAAAGCCCTCTGATAAATTCTAATAGCCCAAAAATTTTGCGCATTGAAGTTATGAATTACTAATTATTCCACTCGGTCAAGTTTTGTTACCAGTTTCAGCTTCGTGGTAACGAAAATTCATTAATTTTAATTTCTTAACATTAAATATTTTAAAATAAAGCCTTCTAATGAATCTTGATGATCAAAAAAATTTCCGCATTAAACTATTAAATATTTCACTGGACCACCTCTTAATCTTAGTCGCTAGGTTAAGCATTTGAGCTATTGAATATCCCGCAGCGCTCCTCGGGGTAAAAATGTGCAAAATAATTCGCGAATGACTAATATTTTGGTCTTCCACTTTTAAATATTTCTAAATGAAGCCCTCTGATAAATTTTTTCAAAAATTTTTGCGCAATAAAGTTATGAACTATTAAATATTCCACTGGGCCACTTCCCAATTTTAGTCGCCAGTTTCAGCTTTGTGGTAAAGAAAAATTTGAAATAAATTCACAAATGGCTTTGATTTTAGTTTTTTACTAGAAAATATTTTTAAATAGAGCCTTCTAATAAATTTTGATAGTCAAAAATTTCGCGAACTGAATTTATGACGTATTTAGTATTCCATTAGGCCACCTCCTAATTTTAGCCACCAGTTTTGGCGCCGTTGTTAATTTCTTATTATTAAATATTTATAAAAGACAAGTCCTCTGATGAACTTTGATAGTTAAAAAATTTTGGGCAAAAATTCATAAGCTTTTAAATATCCTGCGGCGCTTCTTCGAAGTAAAAATTTGCAAAAGAATGCTCGAATAGCTTTAATTTCTTTTACTATTAAATATTTCTTAATAAAGCCCTCTGAGAAATTTTGATGGGTAAAAAATTTGCGCAAAAAAGTTTTGACCTATTGTGGGGCTTTTTTGGGGTAAAAATTTGCAAAATAATTCGCGAATGATAATTAAAAAAAAATACCACTAAATTATGATTTACTTCAGTACGGTATACTACTTGTTTTCATAAGCAAGCATAGCCTTTAAACTCGCTCGCTTATTAAGGTATTATTATGATGATCTACAGCGTTCAGACTTACGTCTATTTATGTTTCCTTGAAAAAGACAATCGACCAACCATCGTCGTAGGTAGGAAACGTGATTAATGTAATAAAACTGGTTAAAAAAATGAAATACTGATTGATTAATAAAACAAAACTAAATAAACACAGGAAAAAATATTGCTCATTAATTAACTGTTTTAGGCACCCCCTTTAAGCAAACAGTTTATAGCTGAATCAGTTTATATGGCCGCTATGTTTTTCCAGCTCTATATATATTGTTCTTTTGGAAATGAAGTGACGTTAAAAGTAAGTATTAGATTTACGGAAATGTAAAAATATTAACAGTAACTCGAAATAGAAAGAATGATCCTACAGAGAAAGCGATTTTGGAAAGCAATGATATGCAAAATTTATGCATTAGATTTTGATTTTAAACCAGCGAAAAGCATATTATTGTTTTTAACATGTATCAAGAAAGTATCAAATGGCTAAAATATCATTTTATGGTAGGGGTGCCCAAGAGTGGATTTTTGAAGTTACTACAGCGCGTCAGTAAAAATATACCGGATACCTTGTACCCGATTAAATAACTTTACCAAATATAAGCCCCGTATACAGGGGCGATCGTAAAAATAAAAATATATCCATCCATCGTGCGCTCACATTAAAATAGGGTAAGCTAATTACGTACTAAAAAGTGTATATTCCTTTACTCTGACAATTTAAGAGTGACGTAAAGAAAGCGGATGGCTACAAAGTTGTAAAAAACCTCATTTTGACATGCTCTCGAGCGTGGCAATGTTTTTTTTATTTTAAAGAAAATAGTTCAAGGATAACGAAAAATTAATACGATCTGAACGATTTCCACAAGCCGAAATAATAAAAAAATTTTTTTACATACAGAAAAGTCTACAGCCTCTTAACGCCCCGATGAAAAGGTATACATTATATAACATTTTTTCTTCTTATCATCTAAGCTTTGCAACCCAATAGGTTTCTATGACGCTCGAGTAACTGCAAATTTAGCATCTCCCTACTATTAATTTCATGTGACAGTACTAGCAGTAAAAAAACAAATTTCCAAAAAAATAAACACAAAATTACGCGACACACGACATAAACCTATAACAGATGTATAGATCTGTTAAAAACTCCTTGATCTCTAACTTTCGTCAATCATTTAGCCATATTATTGATCTTATATCTTTTATTTTTTAAGTTTCAGGAAATTCCCTACTGTATCTGGTCCAGTAATTGGTTAGCCACTGATATTCATTTTAAGAAAAATATGATGTTTACAATGATGAGAGCCAAACGCCCTGTGTTTTTACTGCAGGAAAATTTTCGCCACTAACTCTAGCAACTTTTATGTCTGTAAGGCCAGCAGATTTTTTTGTCATAAAATATTAAAATAATATATATATATTTTTTTATTTTTAGGTCATCAAAACATCATATTCAATTTTTGCCTTGATTAAAAACACATCAGTCTAATTATTTTCTAGGATATTTCACTATAACGGCGAATCATGTTCACACTTACCTTTTTTTTAAAGAAATTTAGTTAGTTAGATTATATTAAGAATAAAAATTGCAGGTAGGTAGGTAGTATATTAAAACAGTTTTAGCAGTTGCAACTTTGTCTAAATTGCAAGAATTTTTACAAAAAAAGCGTTTTTGTAACTCTCATATGATGGAGGGGATAAATACAATGAAACTTCCTAATAATTACATTGTAAGGATTTAATTATTTGATGTCCATCAATTTATTTTTCTTATTAAAAGAAAATGGTGCAGATTTATATTTATTATTCGGTTTCAGAAAATTCACTAAGCTATAAAAAAAATGTAAAAAAGTATATCTGCAATTTTTGGTATTATTTATTGTAGATTAAGACTATCGTAGTTAGAATTGCAAATATTTGCAACACTTCTAAAAACAATTATTTTTTCTCTGCAAGGGTTACCTACGGGAACTGTTTTGAAGCTTGGGTTTCGGCAATAGGGCACGAAAAACGTTGTAATAGAGCCAATTATAAATGCTTTAAACATCGAAGATCCTGATGACTCAAGAGTTATTTAGTACAACTCGTTTATTATAAAAATTATTCACAGTTTTTTTACATAGTAAATATAGTAAGTATAAATGCAACCGAAAGTCCAGTAATAACTTTTCACTGCCTTAACTTTTTTCTCTTTATTAAACAAAATTAACAAAAATATCAGGTTATTATGTTAATTCTGTAGTTTTTGAATCAATTATCAAATTTTTATTATCTCTATAGATATACAGGGTAGGACAAAAACTGTAGTTTTTAATGCAACACCTTGTATATTTTATCACCATAATAAAGATCGTCAAAACAACTTTATAAAAATACCACATTTGATATGTCTGCCTTTATTATTTTTGGAAATTTTAAAGCTCTGCACTGTGCATCCGTGATCTTAGTTATGATTACAAAACCAATTAAACCTGATAGATTTTTAATAAATTTTCCATCCCAAAAAATCGACAACAGCTAAATTAACATTTCAGAAAATATTGTAATACAGGGTGGCCGTTTATATTTTCACCCGATTTGATCGCAAATAACATTAAAACAAATAAAGTTAATAAAATGCGGTTTTCGCAAAAAGCCTAAGATTTTTTAAAGTTTTGTATTAAATCTTCGCCATGTGGCATTCCATAAGCACAAAAATAAAATGGCAGATTTTTCGATAAAGCAACTTTGATATTTAAAATAGACTACCCTGTATATTTTTCTATATTCTTAAAATTTATTTATCCTCCTTTAAAAAATGTAGCATTAGCTATGGCTATTTTAAGAAATAATGGATTTATTGATCTCTCAAAAAATAACTGCATGCCAATTAAAAGTATCTATTTATTTGTCAAACAAAATGTGCTGCATACAAGGTTACCGAAAAGAAATAGGGCAACAAAGCTGCAGGTTATTGACTTCACTTTAATGGCCAGAAAGTATATCTGGGAAAAATTATGTTTTCGCGAGGTAGCAAAATATTTTACACATTTAGTAAAAATGTTTATGTATTTAAATAAGTATAATTTACCTAAAATTCTATTATAAATATGTTTAGTGTTTATTTTACTGTTTTTAGTGTTATCAGTAATCACTATTTTTTTCTTTTGACAATATTGTAATAAAATTGTTACCTTGAGTCATGGGCGTAGCCAGGATTTTGTTTAGGGGTGGGGGGCAGGCACAGAAAAACTTATAATATACCGGGTATTTCTCAAAAATGGTTTCTCGTTATATTTTTTTACCTTTTAACATAGACAAATAAAATTTAGTATATATCAATGTGTGTGACACATGTGCGTTGGTTGATATATTAACTTATTTTTTATTACTTCCAGTTTACCGAAAAATAATTGCAATTTTTAATTTTAAATGGCACAATCAATATATTTTATCGTATTCTAATTGTATGTGACATTCCAAAGATAATGACACCTCACATGTCATATTTTATTACTTCTGCTTTTAAAAATGTAATGTAAATTTCACTGTAAACTGCCATGATTAAGCTTAAATGATTAATTTGGGGTCAAGTAGCCATGAAAAAATGTAATTAATATTCTTTTTTAACCTTCTCTGGGCTGGGTAAAAGTTTGCAACAACCTGTATATGGTCATACCTTTTTTTTAATTTCCTAATTGTGGAAAAAACGTAAGGGCATAATAAGCAAGCTAATTCTAGGAACAAATACGTGTATAAACACAATTCTGGACATGCATTGTTTTCAAGATACAGGGTGCACACTTAAGAATAAAACTTTTATGTCCGTTAGGCCATAATTTTTTTATCAGTATGTCATTTAACTTCTTATCCGATTTTAATAAACTTTGGCAAAGTTATTTATAACCGTAAGGAGCTTCTGTAGCTTTAATTTGTTTAAATTTATAAAGTCCAGTATTGTCTTGAGTGGCACCTAAACAAATATTTCTAACAAAAAATGTTCACTGCTGTCTTTTGTGGAATTTTTCTTTAAAACATTAAAAATACAGCTATTTTGCCTCTTTAATATATCTTCATCCTACTTTGGTAAAAAAACAAATCTGCTAAATGGCGTATCCCTGAACGGCAAATTAAATAAAAGCAATATTATTTTTTATAATATTAACTTAACATTATGTAGCAAAACCTACAAATGCTAAACTAAACAATAATAACATCTAAGCTAACAAATTTTACTAAATAAAAAGTTTTCAAAATTTGTTCTATACTCGGCTCTATGTTTCTTGGGTGGTCTAGGGATATGCAATAAAGAGTATTATATACATACTTATTTTCCAAACAAAGAATGACACGAGAAAAATAGTTTTTTTATAGGTTAAATTAAATGAAATATAAAAAATACACGAATGTCACTAGCTTACATTTTTTGTCAGAAATATTTAAATGCCGCTCGAGATCCCACTGGACTTAATAAATATAATCAAGTTAGGGCTAAATAACCCTTTATTACTACAGCACTATAAAATTTTATTAAAAACTTTTAAGGGTTATTTAAGATATTATATAAAAAAACAATTTTTCAAAAAAAAAACTTAACCTTTGTATCTTGGAAAAAATGCATTTTGGACCAAGAACTTTATTTTGCATAAAATAGTCTCATAAATATGCCTTTCAATTTTTTCCGCAATTAGGAAACACCTATAAAATTTTAATGTATTTATCATCCTTAAAACTACGTATAAATTTAACCATCTCCAAAAAATTGCCGGTACCTGGCTACGCCCATGGCTTGAGTCACTTTAAATAAACACGCTTGAAGTAGTTGAATATAATTGCAATTAAAATGTTTTTATTTTTGTTTTACTTTTACTAACCTTAACAATTATTAATTTAAAATAATAAACAAATATATAAATCAAGATGACATAAATATGCACATGCATAAATAAATCTACACTAACTTACCATCGTGGCGCTTATTTGTAATGGATTAAGTCATACTTATCTGATCGTCGACAACGTGTCGTTGTGGGAGGATTGACTTCTCGTGAGGTTGAGGTAACTTCTGGTGTCCCTTAAGGATCCCATATTGGACCTGTTTTATTTTTACTGTTTATTAACGATGTGGTGTCCTGTTTTAATCACTCTGATGTTTTGTTGGATGCCGACGATATAAAATTTGACAGTGTCATCGACTCGCATTGTGATCATGTTCAGTAAGAGCTGGACGTCCTTTCAAACTGGTGTAGCGCAAATTACTTTTCCCTAAACATTCAAAAATGTAAAGTAATTCAGTTTTCGAAGAACAATACATTAGCATAGAGACAATACTCAATAGGTGGCCATAACCTTGATTGTGTACAATTCATTAATGATTTGGGAGCTACTTTTGACAGCTCCCTCTCTTTCAATTTATATATTGAGCAAATTGTATTAAGGGCTTTTTGACTTCTTGGATTTGTCAAACGACACTCTAAGCATATCAGCGACACCAAAGCCATAACATGCCTGTACAACAGCCTAATTAGAAGTGTCCTGAAATATTACTCTATTGTCTGGTGTCCTTTTTATAGATTTAACATTGACAAGATTGAGAGGGTGCAGAACAAATTTGCCAAGTACCTATTATTTAAACATCGCTTCCCATATGAAGATCTGTTCCATCAAACCAGACGTTTGCTTTGTGGTCTGAAAACCTTAGATCATCGTAGGTGGGATGCTATGGTTCTCTTTTTGTTTAGGATCTTAAATGGATCTCTGGATTGTATGGCACTGACAGAGTTAATTTCTTTCACGCTTCTCTGAGGCACACAAAACAGAACCTTCTGTTCTTTGAAGTGCCACATTAAACAAACTATGGTCGCTGTGCCTGCCCGTATATATGTATATTCATGGCATTTTTCATTGTATAACACATATTGTCTTTTAATTTAATCCAGCCTGTAAGTTTTGTTGTACCATTAAGATTATGTTTCTCTAGTGTACATGATTTCATAAATAAATAAATAAACTGTGGCACATTTAGGACTTAAAACTGATGTTTCAGCAGGTAAATTGATTTAAGTACTGTCACTACTTCGTACATTTTGTGTTTCGTCCTGGCGCCATACTTCTATGTTATTTTCCCTGATTGTTCTATTAACAGCAATTCGGTTATGTTTTACCAGTTTTTTTCATGTACTAAAGCAGGAACCAGGGGTGGAATTTTTGGTAATTTATCCTCAGATGAGGTATCTGAATTAAATATAGTGTAACTGGTGTTTTTTAAGATTTGGTGAGAGCAATAAAAGTCTAGGATCCAGTAAATTGCGTTTTTATTAATGGGAATGATAAGGAGAAGGAGTACACTAGAAAATAATGCACAAATTTGTACCAACAAAACTACAAATAAAACTAAAAATATTATGACAGTTATTACATCTAAAGTTCTTTACATATTAAAAAAAAACTTAGCATAAGAAGAAAACTCCTACCACCTACCTAGGGACACTTCCCAGGAATGATGATGTATCAAAATTTAGAGATCACGCCCAAAAGGCTACTAGCGCTAGTAATGGGATGATTCAAATGAAAAATAATCGATAATCCGATTATTGAAATAATCGGTATAGTCCGATTATGCAGATTAATTTGAATTACGAAAAATAATTTGATTAACTTAAATTACGATAGATAACCTGATAATTTGAATTACGATAAATAACCTGTTTAATTTGAATTATAAGAAATAACCCGATTAATTGGAATAACGAAAAATAACCCTGATTTCGGTAAAAAGGCGAGGACTTTTTTTCTTTTCAACTTTTTGAGCCCCAAAAAAGAAAAAACACGATTTTTATTAATTTCAATTATAATTCGATTATTGAAATCATTCATAACCTGATAATCCCATTATTGAAATAATGCGATTATGCCCACCACTAAGTAGCGCACTGTGTACTCGCCCCACGCCAAACACCACAAAGACAAATACATTGTCTTTTTATTCGTAAATTTTTATTTACTTTCCTTTGTTTCTTAATTTATATAGGTTTACTAATTTTCAAATATGGTTTATTGATATTTTATATATTTTTTAATTATTATTTGGCTTTTTTCCTAAATAAAAACAAAATATTTTAACAAATGTGCACTAAAGGCACAAATACCTGTTTTTCATTTATCATAGCTAGTATACGTTTTCTAAGGATTTCATCAAGTGGCACACATACTTTTTGATAACCTACAGTGTCATCATAAATGTGAGAAAAAACTTTGTTTCAGTGGGGTATTTATGTAAAGATCCTGTACATTTCAGATGTTTCCCAATAAGTAAAATTTTATGTCTAGGAGAAGCACAGTACAAAATTTTTATAACTTTTTATTTCTAAGTTGTACGCAATTATTTGCACCAAATGAGGACAATTTTCAGTTTTTCTAAAATATACTGTTATAAAAGGGGCAGGTAACTTTACGGTATCAATATTTTGATATATTATTTCATTTCTTAAAGCATCTATTTCAAATAGTCGATAGCAAACTCGCTGAAGTGACTGATTTGACTTTCTTAATAACGTTTTGATAGTATATAGCTGATTCTTAGACCAAAAAAATAAATATTTTATTAAAGAATAGATTTTGGCCAATGCTTAGATATTTTAAATATATACCCTGTATATCCCACCGGCAACTGCTGCGATCGATTTCTCGAAAAGAAAGCTTTAAAACATTTTGAATAGTTGGTAACAATATAAAGTCAGTGGAGGACATATATTTTGACAGCTCTACCACTTCCGGTTATACCGGAAGTTAATGACAACTTCCTTCTTTTAAATAAAACGCCCTATATATTATTTATTTTTTAGATTCTGCTTAAAATTCTAAACATAATTTATGTATAATGTTCTATACCTAAGCCCAACCGTTTTGACCTATTTAAAATTTTATGTCAAATATTACGTTTGCAGCCCATTACATAACCATCAATTTCCTCTGAACAAAAGCCTTCTCGTAAAGAAAGAACTACTTTAGCAGACTGTTTTGATATTTTCACAATTAGTAAATACAGAGTGGTCAAAAATAATCGTAAAAATTATTACGACAAAAACCTTAGAAGTATTTTTTTAAATGGAAACCCCTATCTTTTTACCTTATCCTATTAAGCATCAAAAATAGAAATAAGTTTGTATAAAAATGTCTATTTCAAAAATGTATAGTTAACGAAATATTAACAATTTAATATTTATCTATTCTAAGAATTCTTTTAAATACGGCTACTTTTGCTTCTTATTGGCCTTGACAACAAAATGCGGCGTCACAGCCAACTAACCCGTACTGCATTTTTAGAATAGATACATATTAAATCGTTAATATTTCGAAAACTATAAATTTTTGTAATAGACATCCTTATACAAGCTTACCCTTATGTTTAATGCCTAATAGGGTACGATAATAAAAAATAGGGGTTTCCTTTAAAAAAAATACTTTTAAGGTTTCGGTCGTAATAACTTTCAACCTTTATTTTTGATAACTCTGTATTTATTAATAGTGAAAATATCGATACAGTCTACTAAAGAAGTTCTTTTTGCAAAGTCCCAACCCCAACTCATATTAAAGGTTTTTGTTTAGAAGAAATTGTTGAGTATGTAATGGCTTGCAAACATAATTTTGGACATACAATTTTAAAAAAGTCAAAAACGGTTGGACTTAGGTATAGAACATTACACATAAATTATGTTTAGAATTTCACGCAGAATCTAAAAGATAATTAATATAAAGGGTGTTCCACTTAAAATAAGGAAGTTAACATTAACTTCCGGTATAACCGAAAGTGGTAGAGCTGTCAAAATATTTTAGTTCTATGTCCCCCACTGACTTCATATTGTTACCAAAATTTTAAAATTTTCCAAAGTGTACTTTTCGAGAAATCGATCGCAGCAGTTCCCGGTGGGACACCCTGTATTTCCAATTATATTTTCAATATTGGC
The DNA here is from genome assembly GCA_014170235.1 of Listronotus bonariensis. Taxonomy (NCBI): domain Eukaryota; kingdom Metazoa; phylum Arthropoda; class Insecta; order Coleoptera; family Curculionidae; genus Listronotus; species Listronotus bonariensis. Next base: position 42,207 of record JACEGR010006544.1, on the reverse strand, counting down.
TTTTGTAATTTTATAAACTCTGCCTGAATCACGCCAAAGAAACAAACATTTTTTAACTACCCCTAAACATACGGAGTGCATATAATCATTTGGAAAACTTGAAATCATATTAATCCCTAACAAGGATAATAGTTTGTCACCTTTGTGATAACTTCCATAGCTCTTCTCCCTAAATTCTCTATCAGTTCGAAGAGGTGCAATTAAATTTAAATAAGTCATTGATTTAACAAACACACCCTTAACGCAACACCTATCACAACCATAACGACTATTGTGTCCAAGAGTATTCTTGCTGCAAATACCTTATTAATAAAATATTTAATTCTGCATAGTATTGGCCAAAATTGAAGATTGTTACTTTTTTATAAAGGTAGAACATCATCAATAAACTGTAAAATATACTCAGACACCTAAATTTTGTTTGACAACTCAGCCAGCTTCTTAAGCTTATCAAAAAGCCAAAGTAAAAAAATTGGCCTTCGCTCATATTTTCTATATTAGGAGTTTTTTTGTTTGTAGTAATGTTCGAGCATCTAAGGGCAAATTAGAAATGAGCGGTTTAGTTTTAAACTACTTTAATAATTCAGTAAAAGCTACGTGGCTAATATTATGTTTTACAGCCCAATTGGAAAGAACATTTTGGCTATCCTGTTATAATTCTTTATACATGTGTACTAAACATTTAGGGATTTCCAATATAAAACTTTTTAACAGTGTGGGAAAACTATTTTAAATACTAATGGGTTCATCGACAGGACTTATAAAAGTCATGCTGTTGCTGGGGCTTTTGCAATGGCCACTACTAGAAGTAGCTACCTGTGTCATTAAACTGACTACCTATTCATTAGGGGTATTTTTATGATTTTCACTGTCTAAGGTTACTTTTGAGGAAAGTAATTAAATTTTTTTAAAGCTCTATTGTTAGTAGATTTACTAACTGTCTTAAATCTTTTGTAGGTAATGAACATAAAATAATTAAAATAACAATTTAAAGTAAAATTTCCTGTCGTTTTCCATCTTATCTTTACAAAAAACCCAGAAAATGGAAATAATCAAACTAAGGTGACGTTTCGTAAGTTAACCAAAGTATACCGACCGGTAAATGGCGGTTTGACAGCTGTAATTGGTATAGTTTTGCCAAATTTAATTGGAGAAGCAAAATATATTTAATAACCATGTAACATAGGCGTACGTAAATAGTTTAGTATAAGTTTATATAAATGAAATATAATTTAACTTATTTATTCGGTACCCATAGCTTTATAAAAATAGCCTAAGGTTAGACTACTTCGTTGGTAATTTTACAAACTGTCGTATCTCATATTTAAATATTATTTTACAATTATTTTTTGAGGTACGTCACTTTGTGAAATTAACGACATCTGATACTAATGCCTTGTTCAGACACGACTGGTAATTTAGTCGCGTAGCGAGTAATTAAGTATTATATCGTGCGTGTGGACAGCTACTACACTAAACTACCCCTCTAATTTTTACTGTCCGCACACACGAAAACACTTAAGTACTCGCTACTCAACTAAATTACTAGCATATTTTTTTATGATATCGTCAACAACACCTTCATTTTCAAAACACAAAGAATTGTTGCTCGCGGAAATTCGCATATTCTATTAAAATAGCATTGTCTGATATTATAAGGTTATCTTTTTTACTGAACAGTCTAAAATATGTAGAATTATTTACTGCCCATATAACATTTTTTGCCGGCCATGTACATTTAATTTACTGGCATTGCAAACACTCTTTAATGGCAAGACATTGGCAAAAAGGTATCAAAAAGACACGAAAGTGGGCAATTGGCCGTTATTGGGCCACGGGTTGCAAATAATGTGATGGCATCCAGTTATGATGGAAAAATGCGTTTAGGATGATGGCATCTATCATTAATAAGTTATGCCAAAAAATGCGTTTAGGATGATGGCATTCATTATTAATAAGTTATTGGCAAAAAGATAACAAAAAGACACGAAAGTGGGCAATTGGCCGTTATTGGGCCACGAGTTGCAGATACTGTAATGGCATCCATCGTTAATAAGTTATGATGAAAAAATGCGTTTAGGATAATGACATTTATTATTAAATAAGTATTGCAAGTTATATAAGTTAAATGTCCCAAAAGTTAAATAACATATTTAGAATTTTGTAATCGAAAAAAATGAAAAAAAAGGCAGGAAAACTTTATCATTAAAAAATTACATAATATAAATTTTTGTACAGTAACAAGAAACCATAAAAATTTAAAGGTGTGTAATAAAATTTAAAAAAGATAGTAAATCAAAAGAAAACACTTTAAAATAGAAAGTATTCAAGGGACACTTACACTCAATTTACAGATCCAAAAATAGGGGAAATATTTTAAAGTTAAATGTCAAAAACAAAAACTATTAAATATATATAATATTTTTATTAACACGTCTTTAAAACTTTTAATAAGGCAACTCCCTAACTTCATATTATTTTGTTAAGTAACTTCAAACTTAAAAGGGTTTACACAAATGTTTACAGCTCCTATAATGGTGGGTTTATAAAAAAATTAGCATTTAATTTAACATTTAACATTTAGCATTTAGAATTTAACAAAAGTTCGGCTTATGGTGATTCATGTAGACGTTCATAAAACACATTTAACATTTAGGATTTAACATTTATCATTTAAGAGTTGACCAACTTTTATCTTCTTAAATTAAATGCTAAATGAAAATTCGACTGCGCATGTCAGAGTGTTTTCTGTACTGTCATAATTTGATAATTTTGGTTTTATTATTGTTTTGATCGGCACTATTTAGTAAACATCAAATCTACGTGATAAATCTGCCCCTTCAGCCACTTTTTGAAAGATAAAGCTAAAGATTAACTTAAATAAACATCGAAAGACTTTTCCAGTATCATTTTTTTGTGGAATAATTAAAGAAAATGACCATGAACAATTTTTTAAGTACAAGAGGATGTCTCTTGATATGTACAATAAACTTCTTCAACTTGTTTGGCCTAAACTCAAAAAGGATCCTAGAGAAATTGTTACAATGCGCATGATCAAATAACTATTTTTAAAATTTTTATAAACAGTGTCTAAATTACTAAATGCTAAATCTTAAATGTTAAATGTAAAATGTTAAATGATAAATGCTAAATTTTTTTTATAAACTCACCATAACAGTCTACTTGAATAACTCGCCTTCTCGACTAGCCATCACCAATTAATCACACAACACACACTAATTAGGTAATAAATACACTTAATGATGTCTATTAAAAACTTTTTTCTTCAAAAAAGAAACTAAAAAGCTAGAAAACCACGTAGAAAACTATTACATAAAACAAACAAACAAAAAAACTTTACTTCATCTGTCAAATCTTGTATTTTGGCTGTGGATGGTGGAGGAGAGGATAACCATCTGAATGTTTTAAAAAGTGTCTGTCGAAAGGAGCAACTTAAGGTGGCGCCACCGTAGCCAGAGGAGATTTTTAACCAATGAGCATAAATTATTAGAGTAAGATACAAAGTGAAAAAGGATAGATAGATACAAAATAAAAAAGGAAAGAAATACCAAAATCCCTCCACTGGCTACGGTGGCGCCATCACAATTTGCTACACTCCGATTATGGATGGTGAAGGGAGGATAACCATCTGAATGTTTTAAAAAGTGTCCGTCGAAAGGAGCAACTTAAGGTGGCGCCACAGTAGCCAGAGGAGATTTTTTAACCAATAAGCATACATTATTAGAGTGAGATACAAAATGAAAAAGGACAGATAGATCTAAAATAAAAAAGGAAAGAAATACCAAAATCCCTCCACTGGCTACTGTGGCGCCATCCCAACTTGCTACATTCGGATGGCCACTTTTTCAACTTGTCCGCCATAAAAGATGGTTATCTTTCCTTCCACCATCCATAATTTCGGCTAAGCGGGAAATTTGAATTTTTCACCTTCGGTCGAAATTAACGTAGCTAATTTTACCATCATTTTATTTTTATTCTCTCAAAATTACATAATAAACATTTTGTTTGACCTAATTTTTATTTGCATGATTCGTAACAATAAAATGTTATGAAAATGCCATTTCCTTTAAAGTATGTAAAAACATAAAATAATGTTGTTTAGCTGCCATTATAAATAAAACAGATCAAAAAATGCTCTAATGTTAGTTAAATAGTAATGTTAATAATATGGTTTAAAAAGTATAAATATCCGTTAAAGGTTTGCCTTCAAAAATCCAATATTTATTTTCCTGTATTGATTGGTATGCCGCCATTTTTGTATGCTTGTCGGCAATTCGCCTGCATGTAAAATTTATTGGCAATTAAGTGTTTATTTAGGGTTGACTTATAGTTTGAAACCGGTCTGGGTTGGTGATCTCAATTAGCTCTGAAAAAAATACCTTCGGCTAGATGTAAAAATCTGCATCTCCAGGTTGGACAGTGTCCCGAGAGATGCAGTGCAAGGAAAATTACAAGCAGTAAGGAGTTCTTCCTTATTTCAATTTTGTGTTTCGACTGCTTGTTAAGAATACTCGCTCGTTAAGTATTGATTATGAACCTAGGTTTGCTTGTTTTTTACACTACCGATAGATGGCGTAATGGACAATAAACTACTACGTTTATTCGATATTCTCTCCTTTTAGGATTTTTTTGGAGTTTGTTGTTATCGCCTACGCCGCACCGTACTGATGAGAACCAAAATAATTCGAAATCGGTTGGTGATCTCAATTAGCTTTGAAAGAAATACCTTGTGGAAATACCTTCGGCCAGTGTAAAAATCTGCATCTCCAGGTTAAACAGTGTGCCGAGAGATGCGACTGCGACCTTGCAGTGCAAGAAAATTACAAGTGGTAAGGAGTTTTTTCCTATTTTAATTTTGTGAAAAATGCGTTTCGTGCGCTTCCGGCAACTTATGGTCCACGCATAATCGTCGTACTGAGCCGACTAAATCCAGCACGTAGAGCAGAAAATATAGCGGTAGAGCTTAAGAACAGACCATGTTAGGCGCAGTTAAGCTCAACATTTGAAATGCATAATCTTGAAAAAATATAATTTAAGATATAGTTCTTTAGTATGATATTAAATATTACCTAATAAAGTTATTTTTTAAATATTTTCAATTTGTTTTAAAAAGAACCTCCAAATTTTATGTAGGTTATAAAATTCAAAAGTTGCATTTATCAGATTTATTTATTTGGACACTACAGTAAACACATTTTTTTCTGATTTTATTACATAGTTTTGATCACACTTAAGGTATTTCAACTTCAAAACTTATTCAAATAATGAGTTTAGCTTTCTGTGTCGATATCCACTTATTTTTACCTTTTTACGAATATAGTAGACAAAATATTTGCCAATATAATTATTTGACATTCGTTCACAATATATGGTGGTTATATCCTGATATACAGTGTGTCTACGTAAGTGCATATGGAAAACTTTTTAATAATTGTACGAAAAAGTTATTCTTTATAAAAATTTCTGTATGATCCAAAACCTAAAATACAATCAGCAGATATCGAATTGTGTCAGTGATTTACGAGCTTTTTCCCAAATGTAATTTTTGCTCAAGAGTAAAGTACCTGTATTTTTACTAATATCGCAACTTGTTATAAGCAAAAGATGCTTAAAATTAAAAATTACTGTAAATATGCAAAAACATATTTTTTTTCTCCAAAAATAGAGAAAATTTATGTTTGTACATTAGTGCATTGTACATTCTTCTTGTTTTGAAAAAATAAATTAAAAAGTTTATTTAAAACTGTCCTATGACATTTATAACCATGATATGTTCTGTATTAATGTACAAACCCAAATTTTCATCATTATCGCAGAAAAAAAAACACAATATATTTTTTTGTAAACAAACTAAATAGCATATTTAGAAGTAATTTTTTATTTTGAACACCTTTTTTTTATTTTACAATTTTTGATATTAGCAAAAATACAGGTACTTTATTCTTAAGCAAAAATTACATTTTTGACCAGAACTTAAAAAATTAGGGTCGGTAAAAATTAATAGGCGGCAAATATAGTAACATACGCCACTGGGCTAAGCAAACATCCAGAACTCAGACAAAACTTCGAAGAACGAACTATGTGCCAGAAGACAGCAATCCAAATAATAATTTAACCAGAGTGGTACAAGAGTTGCAAGAAATCCTACGTCAAAAACAAGTAGATGAAGACAACAAAAGTATAACCTTCCGTCAAAGAAATAGAATCCTGTGCTGGAAGTGTGGTAAAGAGGGGCACGTTCAATGAAATTGTACCAGATCGAATAATGCCCCTGCAAGTAATCCGAAAAACTCCCAGTAGCCAGCTTCATGGGGCGAAAGCTGGCTAGGCGCTACCAAGCCCCATCAACAAAAATAAATTATAGTATTCCGGCTCTAGAACAATGGATCCAGCTTGTTAGTACTTGTTTGGGGTCGGGACTGTGAGATGGTACTAGATACTGGTTCCACACCATCGTGAGGCGAACATCGTAGCTCATTGTAAAATATTCTACCCTGAGAAGAATTCCATCTTGGAAACTGCGAACGGAGAAGTTATACCAATTAAAGGCATACATAAAGCCAGAAAAAGCCTGGGAACAACAACTTTTGTACACGTCGTGTTTGTTGCCGACATTATGGACAAAGTTATTCTTGGCCTTGTCATTAGGGAAAATAAGAAGTTTGTACTGGACATACCACAACGGATACTGCGGACTAACAATGACGAGATCGTAATGAGACTAGACCAAGACCTAGACCAAAGAGTAATGAAACATCAATTCGAGACGTTGTACTTACTAAAGATGTCATATTACCGCCAAGCTCAGAAACTATTATCCAAGTAAAGTGTGAAGACTAGGAAAAAGGAGAAATTGTTTTAGTCGAACCAGTTAAAAATAGTCCACTATACGCTAAAGGAATAACGCAACCAGCTAAAATGGGTGACAAAATTTGTACCTGTTCACCTGCCGCTATGATAGTTACCTATCCCTGTACAACACCTGTAGGAGTTCCTGCACGTAAACTACCTGATGCTTTGTAAGACCTCGTGACTTCATCAAAATCATCAGATCAGATTCAGCTCAGGTATCTAAGTTGAAAAAACTTTTAAGAAAAAATCAAAATGTTTTCTCTTTGTCAGAAAATGATGTGGGAAAAACCAGCATAGTTTAACATCGGAAAAACACTGGTGACGCATCGCCAATAAAATAACCACTAAGGCGAATTTCTTCAGCCAAGAGGGACGAAGTCGAAAAGTTATTAGGAGACATGCAATAACAAGGCATTATAGAAATATCTCAGAGTCCATGGTCATCTTCAGTAGTCCTAGTCAAGAAGAAAGATGGTTCCACCAGATTTTGTGTTGACTTCAGAAGACTAAATGACGTCACAAAGAAGGACAGTTTTCCACTACCAAGAATAGACGATAACCTAGATACGCTCACCAGATCAAAATAGTTTTCGACATTAGATCTAAAAAATAGCTATTGGCAAGTGGAACTTCATCCGGAAGACAAGAAAAAATCTGCTTTTTCAACTGGAAACGGACTGTGGCTGTTTATTGTTATGCCATTTGGTTTATGGCCCCGTTACTTTTGACCGTTTGATGGAGTTGACATAAAGAGGACTGACTTAGAAAACCAGCTTAGTATACCTAGATGACATTATAATTCTTGGAAAAACATTTGACGACCATCCGAAAAACGTTGAAGAGGTTTTTCAAAAGCTTAGATTCGCCCAGCCGAAGCATAGTCCGAAGAAATGTCACCTTTTTCAGAAAGAAGTAAAGTACCTGGGGCATATCATTACCAAAGAAGGAGTAAAAACCAGTCCAGACAAAAAACAAAAGCTATCCAGAACTGGTCTATACCGAAGAACAAGCATGAAATTAGAAGTTTTCTGGGACTATGTACCTACTACAGACGGTTTATACATGGGTTTGCCGATATTGCAAGACCATTACTTCGATTCACAGAAAACAACAATAACTATGATTGGACTGAAGATTGTCAAGCAGCTTTTATACACCCAAAGAAAGCCCTGTGCAATTCTCCAGTGTTGTCATATCCACAACTTAATCAAACCTTTATTGTGGATATCTATGCAAGCAATACTTCTATTGGTGAAATATTGTCACAGATACAAAATGATCAGGAAAAAGTGATGGCCTATTTTTGTGAAATTTTTTCCAAACCTGAGCGAAATTACTATGTAAATAAAAAAACTTTTGGCTAGTTTTAAATCTCTGGAATATTTTCATAAATACCTGTATGGCCAGAAATTCCACCCAAGAACGGACCTGCATCACTTAAATGGTTGCTTTAGTTCAAGAACCCTGAAGGTCAGATAGCACGATGGCTACAACGTATTCAAGAATATGATTCCAAAATTGACCACGAAACCCGGACGATTGTAAACACTGCAGCAGACGAGAGCAGAGAACATGAAGATCCTGATGAATTCCACTGCAGAAGAACACGTCTCCAGTGCTCTTAAGAATGGGACCCTAAGATTTTGGTAAAAGAACAACAAGAAGATCAAGACCTGGGAGAAAGTGTAAAACTTAAAACAGAAAATTCAGAACGGCCACCATATCAACAAATAGCTGGCCTATTAAAAAGAGTCTGGGAAAGTTCTGACGGCAAAATTCACAATCTTCAGACAATATTACCAACCAAAAGGATACCCAAAGAATTGCAAGCCTTGCATATTGGTGTAGGAGGTGGCCACTTTGGAGTTATGAAGACTCTGTAAATAGGGGAATCGCTATATCTTGGTAGCGATGGATTACTTCAGTAAATGGCCAGAAGCCTACGCAACACTGAATCAAAAAGCTATCACTGTTGCAGACGTACTATTTTAACAATGGATTTGTCGATATGAAGTACTAAGAGAAACACATTCCTACCAAGGCAGAAATTTTGAGTCTCATCTTTTTAAGTACATTTGTAGTCTCCTGGGAATCCATAAAACAAGAACCACACCTCTTCATTTCCAGTCAGATGGTATGGTAGAGCGATTTAACAGAACTCTTGATAACTACCTGAAAATCAAGGTAAATGACCAACAAAGTGACTGGGATAACTGTATACAGCCGGTTTTATTAACATACCGCTCCGCAATTTATGAAACAACCGTTCATGAAATTTCTTCGTCGAAGTTTCCTATAATATCGATAAAAATGCTACAAATATGATCGGAGCTGTAGATATTTATTTTTTTGCAATTTTGTAAGAAAACAAAAATGTATTGGCCAATTTTTGTAGTAGATAAGTCAATACTAAATGTTTACTTGTTTATTTGACTATATCGGCTAAATAACAAATGGTCATTTCACATTTCAAGGTGGGGGAAGTTTTATAATCTTAACGTTTTTATACAAAATATGTAATGGAAATAAAAAGAAAACCCGTACGTTTTTTGTTTTATGTCTCAATGAAGCTTTATTGACGTTATAACTTATATGTATTATACAAATGCTTTTAATTTGTTGCTGGGTCTTTACGGATAGATATACGATTTTGTTGACAGAAACAAATTATAAAATTAGGTTATTAATTTGTTTCTGTTTTTTTACGGTTAGATAAAAAATTTCGTGGGCAGAAAATGTGTTTAAGATTGTGTTTTTAATTTGTTGCTGGTTCTTTACGGTTAGATAAACCATTTTGTAAGCAAAAACAAATTCTAAGACTGGGTTTTTAATTTGTTGCTGGGTCTTTACGGATAGATATACGATTTTGTTGGCAGAAACAAAATTTAAGATTGGGATTTTAATTTATTTCTGGTTCTATACGGTTAGATAAACAATTTTGTAGGCAAGAACAAATTCTAAAATCGAGTCTTTAATTTGTTTCTGTGTCTTTACTATAAGACAAACGATTTTTAAGCAGAAAAAAATTATAAGATTAGGTTTTTAATTTGTCGCTGGGCCTTTACTGTAAGATAAACGATTTTGTAAGCAGATACAAATTCTAAGCATAAGTTTTAAATTTGTTGCTAGGTCTTTACGGTTAGATAAACCATGTTGTAAGCAGAAACAAATTCTAAGATAAGATTTTTAATCTGTTTCTAAGTCTTTACGGTTATATATACGATTTTGTAAACGAAAACAAAATATAAGATTAGGTTTTTAATTTGTTTCTGGGCCTTTATAGTTAGATATACGTTTTTGTATGCAGAAACAAAGTATAAGATTTTGTTAAGTTTTGGGACTTTACAGTAAGATAAACGATTTTGTAAGCTGAAACAAATTATAAGATTAGGTTTTCAATTTGTTTCTGGGTCTTTACGGTTAAATATACGATTCTGTAGGCAGAAACAAATTAAGGGATTAGGTTTTTATTTTGTTTCCGTTCCGACACAAAATCTAAGATTAGGTTTTTAATTTGTTGCTGGTTCTTTACGGTTAGATAAACGATTTTGTAATCAGAAATGAATTTTAAGATTAAGTTTTTAATTTTTTGCTGGTTTTTTACAGATAAATATACGACTTTAAGGGCAGAAACAAATTCTAAGATTGAGCTTTTAATTTGTTGCTGGGTATTTACGGTTAGATACACAATTTTGTAGTCTAAAACAAATTCTAAGATTGAGTTTTTAATATGTTGCTGGGTCTTTACGGTTGGATAAGCGATTTTTTAGGCAGAAACAAATTATACCACTAGGTTTTTAATTTGGTTCTGGGTCTTTGCGGTTAAATAAGCGATTTTGTGGGCAGAAACAAATTATAAAATTAGGTTTTTATTTTGTTTCTGAGTCTTTACTGTTAGATTAACGATTTTGTAAATAGAAACAAATTATATGATTTGGTATTTTATTTGTTGCTAAGTCTTTACGGTTAGTTAAATGATTTTGTAGGCAGAAACAAATTCTAAGATTAAGTTTTTAATTTGTTGCTGAGTCTTTACGTTTGGATAAACAATTTTGTAGGCAGAAACAAATTATAAGATTAGATTTTTAATATGTTTCTTGGTCTCTACGGTTAGATATACGATTTTGTAAGCAAAAACAAAGTTTATGATTAAGGTTTAAAATTGTTTTTGGGTCTTTACGGTTAGATAAACGATTTTGTAAGCACAAACAAATTATAAAATTAGGTTTTTAATTTGTTGCTGAGTCTTCACGGTTAGATATACGATTTTGTAAGCAGAAACAAATTATAGGATTGGATTTTTAATCTGTTGCTGGGTCTTCACGGTTAGATAAACGATTTTTTAGGCAGGAGCAAATTATTAGATTAGGTTTTTAATTTTTTTTTCTGGGTCTTTACTGTAAGATAAACGGTTTTGTAAGCAGAAACAAATTCTAAGATTAGGTTTTATATTTTTTTTTATTTGTTGCTGTGCCTGTACGGTTAGATAAACGATTTTGTAAGCAAAAACAAATTGTAATTTGTATGTGTGTATTTTAAGATTAGGTTTTTAATTTGTTTCTAAGTCTTTACGGTAAGATAAACGATTTTGTAGGCAGGAACAAATTATAAGATAAGGTTTTTAATTTGTTTCTAGGTCCTTGTGGTTAGAGGAACGATGTTGTAGGCAGAAACTAATTATAAAATTAGGTTTTTAATTTGTTTATGGGTCTTTACGGTTGGATAAACCATTTTTAGGCTAAAAAAATCCAAGATTAAGTTTTTAAATGGTTGCTGGTTTTTCACGGTTGGATAAAGGATTTTGTAAGCAGAAACAAATTCTAAGATTGAGTTTTTGATTTCTTGCTGATTCTTTACGGTTAGATAAACGATTTTGTAAGCAAAAACAAATTCTATGATTGAGTTTTCTATCTTTTGCTGCGTCTTTACGGTTAGATGAACGTTTTTGTAGGCTAAAAAATATTCTAAGATTGAGTTTTTAATTTGTTGGGTCTTAACGGTTGGATAAATGATTTTGTAGGCAGAAGCAAATTATAAGATTAGGTTTTAAATTTGTTTCTATGTCTTTACGGTTGGATGAGCAATTTTGTAGGCAAAAACAAATTTTAAGTTAAGGTTTATAATTTGTTGCCCGGTTTTTACGGTTAGATAAACGATTTTGTAAACAAAAACAAATTCTAAAATTAGGTTTTAAATTTTTTGCTGGGTCTTACCAAATAGATATACGATTTGGTAGGCAGAAACAAATTATAAAATTAGGTTTTTTATTTGTTTCTGGGTCTCTACGGTTAGATAAACGATTTTGTAGGCAAAAACAAATTATAAGATTATGTTTTTAATTTGTTTCTGGGTCTTTACGGTTATATAAACAATTTTGTAAGCAGAAACAAATTCTAAGATTACGTTTTCAATTTTTGCTGGGTCTTTACGGATAGATATACGATTTTGTAGACGAAAACAAATAATAAAATTATGTTTTTTATTTGTTGTTAGGTCTTTACGGTAGGATGGACGATTTGGTAAGCAGAAAGAAATTGTAAGAAAGTTATGAACTAGTATATATTCCACTGGGTCACCTTCTAACTTTGGTCGCTACTTTTAGCTTCGTAGTTACGAAAATTTGCAGTAAACTTGCGAACGGATTCGATTTTATTATCTTACTGGTAAATATTTCTAAATTAAACCATCGGATATATTTTAATAATCAAGAAATTTTGCGCATTAAAGTTATGAACTAGTATATATTCCACTGGGTCAACTCCCAATTTTAGTCGCTAGTTTTAGCCTCGTGGTGACGAAAATTTGCAATAAACTCGCGAACGGATTCGATTTTAATATTATACTGTTAAATATCTCCAAATTAAGCCCCCTCTGATTTATTTTGATGGTCAAAAAATTTTGCGTATTAGAGTTTTTATCTAGTATTTATTTTACTGGGTAACCTTCTAATTTTAGTAGCCAGTTTCAGCTTCGTGGTTAAGAAACGTTTTGATTTAAATATATTACTGTTGAATATCTTATATTATATATAAATTAAGCCCTCTGATATATTTGAATTGTCAACAAAAATCTTGCGCATTGAAGTTATGATTTAGTATATATATATATATATATATATATATATATATATATATATATATATATATATATATATATATATATATATATATATATATATATATATATATATATATATATATTTTACTGGGTCACCTCCTAGTTTTTGTAGCTAGTTTTAGCTTCGTGGTTACCAAAATTTGCAATAAACTTGCAAGCGGATTCTAAATTAAGCCTTCTAATATTTTTTGATAGTCAACAAATTTTGAGCATTAAAGTATTAAACTAGTTTATATTTCACTAGGTTATCTTCGAATTTAAGTCGCTAGTTATAGCTTCGTGGTTACGAAAATTTGCACTAAAATCGCAAACGGATTAAATTTTAATATCTTAGTGTTAAATATCTCTAAATTAAGCCATGTGACAAATTTTGATAGTCAACAAATTTTGCGCATTGAAGTTATGAACTAGTATATATTCCAATGGGTCACCTCCTAATTTTAGTCGCTAGTTTTAGCTTCGTGGTTACGAAAGTTTGCAATAAACTTGCGAATCGATTTAATTTTAATATCCTACTGTTAAATATCTCTTAATTAAACCCTCTGATATATTTTGATAGTCAACAGTTTTTGCGCATTGAAGTTGTGAACTAGTATATATTCCACTGGGTCACCCACTAATTTTAGTCCCTAGATTTAGCTTCGTGAATTAAAGTTATGAACTAGTATATATTCCACTCGCTCACCTCCTAACTTTAGGCGCAAGTTATAGCTTCGTGGTTAAGTAAATTTGCAATAAACTTGCGAACGGATTTTATTTTAATATCTGACTGTTAAATATCTCTAAATTATGCCCTTTGATATATTTTGATAGTCAACAAATTTTGCGCATTAAAGTTATGAACTAGTATATATTGCACTGGGTCACCTCCTAATTTTTGTCGCTAGTTTTAGCTACGTGGTTACGAAAATTTGCAATAAACTCGCGAACGGAATTGATTTTAATATCTTACTGTTAAATATCTTTTAATTAAGCCCTCTGATATATTTTGATAGTCAACCAATTATGCGCATTAAAGTTATGAACTAGTATATATTGCACTGGGTCACCTCCTAATTTTTGTCGCTAGTTTTAGCTTCGTGGTTACGAAAATTTGCAATAAACTCGCGAACGGATTCGATTTTAATATCTTACTGTTAAATATCTTTAAATTAAGCCCTCTGATATGTTTTTATAGTCAACAAATTTTGCGCATTGAAGTTATGAACTGTATATATTCCACTGTGTCAGCTTCAAATTTTAGTCAATTAAAAAAGAAACAAAATGGGGGTAGTTTTTCGTGTCTACTTAGCACTGCCTTTTTATAAAATGATTTTTTTGTTCTATTCCGTGCCAGTAAAAAAACTTTATTTATGCATTGATTTTCGAGATATAAAAAAAAACAAAATAGGAGGTACCTACTTAGCACTGCCTTTTTGCAAAAATAATTTTTTTTGCTGTTGTGTGATTTTTTTGTGCTATTCTGTGATGTTAAAAAAACTTTACTAATGCATTTATTTCCGAAATATCAAAAAAACAAAATATGGGCTTCCTACTAGCACTGCCTTTTTGAAAAAATTATTAATATTTTTTGAGCTGTTTTGTGCTATTCTGGTGAGTTCTGGTTAGCACAACTCAGCACAATAGTTTAATTTGCTATTATGCAAAATGGCAGTGGTAACTCGAAATGAAAAAAAAATGTTTTTAAATAATTGATTCTTTTTTTTCTGATTTTTATTAACGGCACATGATAACAAATTATACACACTCAAGAACAATAGTAATAACCGCGCATGATAGCACAAATTAAACACAATCCAGTACAATAGTTCAATTTGCTACTATGCAAAGTGGCAGTGCTAACTCGACATAATTTTATTATTATTTTTTTTTTTTTGAAATAATTGATAATTTTAATTATTCTGAGTTTTTATTGACTGCACTGCAATAGCACAAGCTGAGCACAACTCAGCACAATAGTTTTATTTTCTGCAAAATGGCAGTGCTAACTCGAAATGAAAAAAAAATATTTTGAAATAATTGATTCTTTAATTTTTTTTAATTTTTATTACTGGCACATTAAAGCACAACCCAGCACAATAGTTTAAATAGTCAAAATTATACAGGGTCAGACAAATTTGTTTCGTTTATTGTATGCATTTTTTATGGAGATGAAAAATTTGATATTTTGGTTTGACCGTTAAATTCCTTTATCATTTTTGTACAAAAAAAAAAGGTATACCTTATGTAAATCAATATCTTGGACCGCATTTTAAAACCAGACATACCCCTATTTTGTATGTAACAAAAAATCAATTTTTTGAGGAAATATTAAATGTGGTTTAAAAAACAAAAATGGTGTTTTAAAGCCTTTTAAACTTCATAACATGTTTTATTTTACCATATTTTAATAATTTTTTCGAAAAATGGCATTTTTTATTACATACTAAATGGGGTATGTCTGGATTTAAAATGCGTTTTTATGAAAAACAGTCCAACATATCAATTTAAATAAAGTATACCTTTTTTGTACAAAAATGATAAAGGAATTATACCGTCAAATCAAAATGTCAAATTTATTACCTCTTTAAAAATACATAGAATAAACGAAAAAATTCGTCTCACCCTGTATAATTATGACTTACGGCGCATCATTTGCCTATGGAAAAAAGCATTGGTTCGAGTTAATTTAAATGCCCAAATATCACTATTATTGTGGGAACGGTTCAAAAGTTATTAATGAAATATATTTTTTTATTCTAACTTTAAACGTCAATAACTTCCTAAGGAAGAGAAATAGAACTTTTTTTTACATGAAGTACGAACATTATTTTGGCTCACTCTACCACACCTATCATTTTTGACCTCAGCTTTTCGGACACCCTGTATATTCCAGCAAGCTACATTTTTGCTACTTTAATTAAACCTTAGGTATTACCCCAAGTCCTGAAAATTATAACCATACAAAAGCTCTTTAGTTAAGTCCATTAACATTACAATATTGATCATAATGTTGATATAGTAATACTGATAATAAGATTGAATATCAGTCACAACTAGGTCCCTTGAGCAGTAAAAAGTAAATGACTTAATAACCATAATGTCATGGAATAACAGCGGTAACTAGACGACTTTAATAACCACAGTACTGATGCCAATCAATGGTCGCTAACATATAAGAAATCTTTCGGTTATTAAACCGATTTGGTTATAGTAACTAATTTGGAAGTAGAAAGTTAACTTTAATTATGGCATTAACTGATCTTATCTGTCCCCTATTTAACTGAGATAATTTAGTTATGATTATTACAACTTTAATTATGGTCGCTAGAAATTTCTCTTAGTGAAGAAAATCCTACCTCATCCACTTATCACTTATCACACTTATCTTCCAATACAGACCAATACATACAAATTTATAGATTATAATTCCCAATACTTCTCTATATGAGACTAATGGTCTATCATTGTGAGACACCCTGTAGATTTTTATAAATCTAATTTACTACAGGAACTAGAGTTTATTTACATAAAGGTCATTCTAGGACACTATATTAAGTGTTAAAAAAGGAACTTTTTTAACACTTCGAGGTTTTTTTCACACTTTGAACTGGTGTTTTGTTTCAATGCCTAAATATCAATTTATGCAATGTAACAATAAACGCGACATCAACTGAACCAAACGGTCAAGTTACCTTTAATTTGGTCATTATTTCTTTTAGTTCATATGTTACTATTTAGTTTTAAAATTTGACAATTTACCAATAAATTTAATAGAAGTTATTGAAAATTGTAATAATAATAAAATATTGATGGCTAAAAAATTAAAAAGGAATTTATACTGTTTTAGTATTATTTCTAAAAAGAAAGTACATACAATTTTCTAAAATTAAATTATTATAGCATAGTTATGAAGAGAAGAATTGTCTCTAAAAAAAATAAGGAGGCTATGATTTTTGTTGCAATATAATGGCTCTGCTGCAGATATTAAAATTATTAAGTTTAAATAAATAAAACATGTATAAAATAGTAACTTGGGAAATTTTTATACGGTCTTAGAAAAAATATAGCATGTAACACATGCATAAAGAGTCTTTTTCTAGTCATGACGTTGCCGAACTCGCCTAACGGCTCGTGCTGTCAAACTTTCCCATTCCTAAAAAAAAGTATCACTTTATACACTTGTTACATAAATTGCTATGATACCTTTTTATAAGTGTTAAAAGGGACCAAAAGAAGGCGTTGTATCACAACTTTACTACAGCGGTTGACACTGAAAACATATTGGTGGCATTTTATTTGGTAAAAGACACAATTTTACATAGAAATTTGGAAAATTTAATGTTGCGGTCAACCCAAGTGTTCGTCTGTTTTGGGCTGTGTTAAACAGAAAATACATATTAAAGGCAAGACTGACTAAGTTTAATTAGTCTTAATTTTATAACTGAAGCGAAAGTAGATGTAAAGTTTTAATTAAACCATAAAGAATAATTATGATATAGTACAATATTGTATAGATAAGCAAATTACAAAAATATAATATTTTTATTTTCCCCATTTCATAATATCAACACAACAATTTTGGGACGTCTTTTATCAACCAATTTTAGAACATATTAGGCAAACAACAATTCATTAACTCTTGATTTGAAAACTCCAGTATTGGGTCAAAATCGTTTTATTCATTACTGTATGTCAGTAATAAGACATAAGAAAAAGGAAATAGGAAACAACCAAAGTTATATCAGCAGCAGGACTTCGTGTACTTTAGTATTCTATAAATCGACTTCATTCTACCTCACTCGCACTCTGCGTTCAAGAAAACACGCTGGAAGTCTATTAAATTGGTCGCCTATAAGCGAGGTCTCCGAACGTGTAGAATTCTACCCAGATTTTAAAAAAGTCGTAGTGTACATTTACAACCAATTTGGAAATTTCAAATTGACGTTAAAACAATTGGGTAAACTTCACTTGTCAAATTCAAATTTTCAGTTTTTATTCTGCTGACGTGTTAGTATTACCATTATTTTAACAAAAAATGTTTTTTTTTCAAAAATATGAATTAAAGAACAACCTTATCTATATCCACTAGCGTAGCGAGGAACGGGGAGAGGGCGGCCCGCCCGGGCCCCCAGTTGAAATGGGCCCCCGAAAGGGTTTTTTAAAGGTAAAAAGATTTTTTTTTATTTTTCTGGTTAGTTACTGAAATTTTAGAAGAAAAAAGTGAAGAAAGAGGGGGCCCCGACCTGAGAAAGGATATAATATAGTGACAAGAGCTCCCGTTTAGAGGTGAAGACATTTTTTGTTCTTAAATTACTTTTTGTAACAAAGAAAAAGTAAAAAGTAGAGAAAGGTGGGGCCCCGTTAAGAAAGTATATCATGTTACAGTAAACGGGCCTCATTTTGTAGATGAGGACCTTTTTTTTTTGTTTTTTTTTGGGACGTCAAAATTTTTTCCACAAAAAAACATTAACTAAAGTGATGGGCCCTGACTTTATTTTTCGCCCCGGGCTCCAAGACCTCTAGCTACGCCACTGCCTATATCTTTTTTATCTTTTTTAGTTATCGTTAGTGGGTGACAAAATATAAATAAAAACCCTGTTCGGTTTTTGTAATTTTTTAGAGATTTAAAAACTAAAAAAGAAGTAGTGTTTTAAAAAAATAGTTTATCACAATGCAATTCTATTTTAGTAATGTTATTAAACATTTTGTTTGATGTACTTA
The DNA here is from genome assembly GCA_014170235.1 of Listronotus bonariensis. NCBI lineage: Eukaryota > Metazoa > Arthropoda > Insecta > Coleoptera > Curculionidae > Listronotus > Listronotus bonariensis. Next base: position 23,514 of record JACEGR010006544.1, on the reverse strand, counting down.
ATTTTTTATTCTTTTTTCTTACTACGTCAATGAAAAAAGAATCAAAAATGAAAATTAGCTTAATTTTATCGTGTTCTTAAAGATCTTTGGTGTTAAAAATGCCGACAAAAATCATAAATTAGGGAACACATAAAACGGAATAGTATATAATAATTACACGGTCAATTTTCTACAATCGAAAAGTTTTCATTTCCATTGTCAAGTTCAATACATATTTTAATATAACACAACTGATATTCTTGTTAGTTGGTTAGTAAAAAATATAGCTACTAGTCAAAAGTAACATAAAATGGCTACTGAAAAGAATCCTGTGAATAAAAGCTATGCAGAAGATTTCTTTTCTGTAAATCGTTGGATGTTAAAATGTGCAGGTTTATGGAAACCAGAAACTAAGAACCACCAAATTCAACTTCTATATAAAATCTACGCAGTAATAGTTTTCCTTTTGTAAATCTCTGGTTTACGTTTACTGAATTTGTGTCCTTATTTTATACATTCAAAGATGAATCCGAATTTATAAAGAATGTCAATTTTTTTCTTACTCATTTGATGGGAGCAGTTAAAGTTATTTTTTGGTACTTTAAAGGCAATTATTTAAAGGGTATTATGAATTCTTTAGAAGATCCAAAACTGCATTATGAAAATTATGAGGTAAGGGAAAAAATGTACAATTTTAAAAAAATATCATTCTATCCTATTTTTATCTTTGGAAAGCTTAAATACTAAAGTACCGCTACTAGCGTAAAGGGGGTGGGGGGCGGCAGGTGTTTCAAAAGAAAAAAACCTAAAAACATATGATTCCTTTTAATGTCCATCTTTATAGCTAAACTCTTTTTTTTTGGTTGTAAAATTTTTGCGAAGAAGAAAAAGTTAATTTTGTGACTGAAATAAAAGGCCATACTTACATTTCCGTTCGGGGCCCCGATAACTCTACGGAGTGTGTGGTAAAAAAAGTTTCTTAATACGAGACTTGAAAATTTGAAGGAAAGGGAAAAACCCACGAAGGCGGTAAGTTCTACAGTCTACATACTCTAGAGGTGACAAAACAAACAAAGTGGAAAGTTTAGGGGCTTTCTAATTGGATCTTATTTTTCTCGACGTGTTGTTTTATTACAAGCTGCAAGGGGAGAAATTACACTGGTAACTTCCTCGAAGCAGAAGCCGTGAAAATACCCAAAAAAGTAAGAGTGTTCACAACTTGCTTAGTGTTAAACGAGAGGCAGTATGGTCTCTTTGCTTTGCGAAACTTAGCTGCTCATTTCATCCTCTTAAAAAGAATACCTTTTTTTCGTAAAATCACTAATTAAAAAGTTTTCCATATGACGCCAACTTACGTAGACACACTGCATATGACGGGTCCCTAAACCAAAGTGGATCAAGTCCATAAAATGTAATTTTGAGAAAACAGCGTTTAAAAATTTTGTACAAATTATATAAAATGTTTTATATAATTTATTGTACTGCAAACAAAATCATTACCCAAGTAATTCGATTCCATTGTAGCACTGAAAATTTATACAATTTACACCCTTTTTGTGTAATAAGTTAAGAAAAATCCTATTTAACGGACTTCAGGTTTACTTTAGCTTTAAACACCCCACATAATGTAGGGGATACCGAGTAAATTGTAATAATTATATATTTTACTATAAACTTTACGTTTATTTTGTTATGAAGCTATGAGTCAATAGACTTACTGTGTATTTTTATAACACCATGGTTCACATTTTTAATTTGATCATAAGACCTACATTAAAATTCGTTTATTTAAAATAAAAAAGGAGGTGGGAAAAATTAGTTTTTTTTCTCAACATGGTCACAAAAATTAAAAGTTCGTATCAAAATTAATTTACTATATAAGAAGATTTGGTATTGGTCTTTACCCTATTTTAGAAGTAGTATAAAATAATAAATAGCAAGTTATATAAAACGGATATTTATCGAAATTTTGTAATTTTAAGTGATTTTTCTAATTTTCTACTAAAAAAAAATCTGTCAAGCACTTGACGCACCAAGATTCCCTTTAGTATTTCAAACATTACAGTGAATGGACTTCTAAGCAGAATTTATTTGATTTAATGCGTTGAGTGCATAGCTGATCTACCTCAACCTCCTTTGTGCATTACTATTATTTTTAATAACCAGCTCGTTATTTTGACTTTTAATGAGTTTTTCAATAAACATTATATTATTTGCAATGTAAAGAGTTCAATCCACTTTGTCTGAAGTTATTACATCAATTTAATTTTTTTAGCATTACAAACCAGGCAATTTATCAAAAGAATACAAAAAGCAAGGTATAAAATACTCCCTTCTCTTTTTATCCTTGGCTCATGCCACGCTTATATCCTCATATGTTCCCCCTTTATCACTACGCTACAGTACATTAACTATGGAGAAAATATTGACAACTCTACTACATCTCTTCCTAGTAGATTACCCTATTACAGTTGGATGCCATTTCGTCACAATACTGGAAATATGTACCTATTGGGCATGGCCTATCAAGCTGGTAAGTATGATAACAAGTTAGTTAATGCGGCAATTGGTCGTTATAAAACATTTAAGGACCTGGGTATTACTTTTGATACAAAGTTCTCTTTTACAAATCACATAGAGGGGATATGCAGTAAAGCAATGAAGATGTTGGGTTTTGTCATGCGTAATTCTAGAAACTTCAACAATTCCAAACTTTGAAAATCTTATATACGTCCGCCCTGTTTTTGAATATGGTTCTATTGTTTGGCACCCGATTTACGACAAGTACATAAATCAATTAAAAAATGTCTAAAGAAAATTTTTAATTTTTTTGGACATTTTTTAATTTTGCATTTAGGTAGAGGACATTTTCCACCGAGGGGTGTAGACCAGGGAGAGCTCCTTGAACGGTTTCAGATTCCCTTTTTGAATAATCGTGGAAAATTTATATCAATTCAATTTCTGTTTAAAGTCTGCAGATGCCTTATTGATTGTCCTGAATTATTGTCCCAGATAAATTTTTATGTTCCTTTTAAATATGTTAGACTATCTCCTACATTTCACTTACCTACACCTTCTGCTAATGTTTTGATTAATACACCACTATATGCGGCCCTAGTGATAACCATTTATATTGTTACCGTACCTCAAAACCCATTTATTTTCTGATTTTATTTCTGAACTAATTTCCTATTTTGCTTCCGATATACCTTGTACTATTTTTTTATGAATTCGCATTTCAAAACTAGCTAACCAGAACTAACCAAAACATATATATAACCATGTATAAATAATAAAACTCTATTTCATAACATTTAAAAAGAGTAAAATTATTAAAAACGGTATTTTTGTGCAAGATAAAGTTGACAAATAGTCGAACTTAGTATCATCAACGATTTATTTTACATGGTTACATTTATGGTACCATGAAAGTTGTAATAGGTATGTTTTATTATAATAATGTATATCATTACCCTAATATCCAAACCTCCCCAGCAAACACTATTTGCCGGCAATATACATTTTCATATTGGCATTGATGGTAAAGCATTGGCAATTGGTGGCAATATTATGCCAACATCTAATACGCATTAAAAGTTAACCCTAAATAAACACTCAATTGCCAATAAATTTTACATGCAGGCGAATTGCCGGCAAGCATACAAAAATGGCGGCATACCAATCCTGATTAAATAAAGCATGCCTTTTTGTTGCAGGCAAATAAATATTGGATTTTTGAAGGCAAACCTTCAACGCATATTTATACTTTTCAAACCATATTATTAACATTGGTATTTAACTAACATTCGAGCAATTTTTTTGATCTGTTTTATTTATAATGGCGGCTAAACAACATTATTTTATCTTTTTTACATAATTTAAAGGAAATGGCCTTTTCCTAACATTTTATTGATACAAATCATGCAAATAAAAATAAAATGTTTATTATGTATTTTTGAGAGAATAAAAATAAAATGATGGTAAAATTAGCTAGGTTAATTTCGACGATTTCCCGCTTAGCCGAAATACAAGATTTGACAATTTGACAGATGAGGCAACATTGCTTTTGTTTGGCCGCTTTGTGTAATTGTTTTCTACGTGGTTTTCTAGCTTTTTAGTTTATTTTTTAAAGAAAAGAGTTTTTTAGTAGACATAATTAAGTGTATTCATTACCTAATTAGTGTGTTGTGTAATTAATTGGTGATGGCTAGTCAAGAAGGCGGGTTATTCAAGTAGACTGTTAGGAGCTGTAAACATTTCGTTTAAAACCTTTTAAATTTGTAGTTACCTAAAAAATTATATGAAATCAGAGTTGCGTTATTAAAAGTTTTAAAGACGTGTTAATAAAAAAATTATATATATTTAATAGATTTTTTTTTGACATTTAACTCCTTTAAAATATTTCTCCCTATGTTTTGGATCTGAAAATTGAGTTTAAGTGTCCCTTAAATACTTACTATTTAAAAATGTTTTCTTTTGATTTACTATCTTTTTTTAATTTTATTACATACTTTTTATTTTTTTTTTTGGTTTATTGTTACGGTATAAAAATTTATATTATGTAATTTTTTTATTGATAAAGTTTTCCTGCCTTTTTTCTCATTTTTTCGATTACAAAATTCTAAATATGTTATTTAACTTTTGGGACATTCAACTTATAAAACTTGCAATACTTATTTAATAATAAATGCCATTATCCTAAACGCATTTTTTTGCCAATAACTTATTAATGATGGATGCCATCATTCTAAACGCATTTTTTGGCATAACTTATTAATGATGGATGCCATCATCCTAAACGCATTTTTCATCATAAATTATTAATGACGGATGCCATCACATTATCTGCAACACGTGACCTAATAACGGCCAATTGCCCACTTTCGCGTCTTTTGATACCTTTTTGCCAATGCCTTGCCATTAAAGAGTGTTGGCAATGCCAGTAAATTAAATGTACAACGCCGGCAAAAAATGATATATGGGTCGTAACTCCAGAATAAATAAAAATCGAGGTTTTTGCACCATCCACCAACTTGACAATGAACAAAAGTTACCCAAAAACCTCATATCTGCCTCCAACCTCCAGTCATAATGTTATAAATGTTATTTATATTCCATCATTCTAAATAGTAGTTTAAAGGAGAAGTTTTTCTTATCTTCTGTAAAATTTGTGATTTTGGAAATACGAGGTTTGTGAATTAGGGTAACGATATCGAAAATAAAAAGCCAATACCTACAATCAGTTGTGATATTGTTAATAATGTCAATTCACGTTAGGAAATTTTCTATAGGACCAATGTTTTCCTACGCCTATAGCATAGTTGGAATGGATACCTTATTTATGAATATAATGAACTGTGCAGCGAAAAACGTAATAATTATTCAAGGAGCTTTTCTTACTCTTCGAGAAAGATGTTCCAGTCGCATTAACAGTATCTATTTAGATACTGAAGTACTGCATGAAGATGAAAAATGATGGCTTCTATGAATATGGAAATGAAAAAATCATACGGCATCTTCAGACAACCTTCCAGTAAGTATGATAGTAGATGAACATATCACTGATCTGCAAAAATATTGTGCCTTTTAGTTATTATACAGGGTGGGCCATAACTGTATAAGCAGTTTTAATATCCACTAAAACAAACAATACAAAACTTACACATATTTTATTGATATTATTTTAAACTACAAATAATAAAAAAATATATGACCTAAAAATTTTATTTTTTTAGTGACGTTCCTTACGTTCTTAACTCGGAGTTGCATATTTTCAAAAATTTAGCGACAATGGCTTTGAAAGTCCTATTTTTTTAGCAAAATTTTTATGAGGAATAACTTTTTTCGGAAAATGAAATTTTTGGTCCATTTGTCCTCTTGTTAACCCCACCCGTGGAAAGCCTGTATATTAATAACTTCTTTTTGTAAAATGAAAAAGAAATACAGAAGTTTTTTTTATGACGCCAACTTATACAGGGTGTTTCGGAACTATGGGATTAAACTTCAAGGTGTGATTCCTTATGGGATTTTATTAAAAAAATCCTATAAACATATGTCCGCAGTTGCTTGCTTACTGAGATACAGGGCATCAAAATTTTAAGAAAAAAATTATTTTTTCTAAATATTTTTAATATGCTTGGGCCGATTTAGATAAAATTTAGTACATCTATTAAAAGTAATAAGGCGCTTATTTAGCCCTAACCTTATTGTTACTATTGGGTCCAGTGGCAACTCAGTGGGCACCGCAGCTTATATTATTGAGAAAAATAGTACGCCACTGACTTTTTTACGTTTTTATATATTTTTTTTAATTAAGCAGTTAATAATACAACTTTTTAGTCTCTATTATTTTTATTGTATCTACCTTTGTTTTTGAGAAAAAATATTTAAGTAACTTTAATTTCTTCTAAAAAGTACTCATAGACAACATGATATAAAAAGCAAAAATTAAAATAAAACAATTATTTGCCTTAAAATAAATTAGCAGTCGTGTTTTTTATCAAACATTTTCATTTTTCCTGTTTACTAAGATCGAATTTATTTATTTTTAATTTTAGATTTTATTTTATGCTGCTTAGGGCTACTTTTTAGAATGACTTAAAGTGGCTTTATTTTTTTTCCTCGAAAAGAAAACGTAATACGAAGAAAATACAAGAAACTAAAAAGTGGCATTTTTCATTGCTTAATTATAAAAAAAATAAAAACGTCAAGATAAATCAGTGGCGTACTTTTTGTGCTCAACAATATAAGTTTTGGTGAGACGCCACTGGACCCAATAATAACAATATGGTTAGGGCTAAATAAGCAATTTATTACTTTAAATAAATGTATCAAATTTTATCCAAAATCAGCCTAAGCATATTAAAATATTTAGAAAAAACTGATTTTTTTTAAGATTTAACGCCCTTATCTCAGTAAGGAGGCAACTCTGGACATATGTTTATAGGAACCTTTTTTTATGAAATAACATAGGAAATCACACCTTAAAGTTTGATCCCATAGTTCTGAAACACCTTGTATAGACACAATTTATGTTTAAATTAACTTGTTTATAACTTACTATAAAAAACAGAAAATTAATTAATTTAGGGGATTTTATACAGCACAAGGGGCGAATTCATTTCGCTAACCACGTTTGTAACTACGCCTGACCACATACCATATAAAGACAATGATCATGCGCAGTTAGTTTGTAGTCATGAACGTGGTTAGCCTTGGTTAGCAAAATGAATTCGCTTAATCAGTATACCGTTCCTGAGTCTTCTGTCACTCCGTGCAGAAAAGAAATTGCCGCACCCTGCTGAAAAAGTTTTTGAAGAGCAAAAAAAGATTTCTTTTTTACAGTACATAACTACACCACTTTTATAAAGTTTAATTTTTTTCTTCCTCAATATTTTTGAAGACCAAAAAAAACAGTCCCCTTCCTTATTTTCAACAGCAAAAAAGCCCCCTCAGCCTTCATTTGGCAAAATGCCGTCCTCTAATTTTTGTCGCCCCGTGCAAATGTCCCTGCTACACCCCCGCGATGAACGGCCGTGACGGGCCGTGACTACAAGATGTAAAGAATCCAGAAAGTTTATTTACATGAAAGTTAGAAAGATCACTATTATATTTTTAGAGCTTGTGAAGACTTGGAACGGGTCCATCGATACGTTACATTATGCCAAGTTACCGCTACTTTGTTTATTTTATGTACCTGCTTATATTTGGTTTCAGTCGTAAGTATATACTTTGATAACGAAGTTACTAACAATAAGCATCTTTATTGGTTATTAAAGAGAATAGAAAAGAAGAGAGAATCAATCCCCAATCCGAAAAAGGACACAATTTGAACTACTCGTTTTGGGATTGTACGACATGCGTACAAACAAAATTGCCAAAAATCGTGCAGTTGACAGCCAGACCAGTTAAAGTCCATAAAATATTTACTTAATAATATAAAACCACACACAAAATTATTACATTGGAATTGCATATTTTTTTACTTATAAATAAAATATAAATCACATAGTTTCTAGAAAATTCGTGTTTTAAATAAAAATGAAATACAAATTTAACAGCCCTGGCTTAATTAACGTATTTCAAGTCGCATGGGTGTGCCATTTTTTAATTGCCGTATGACAACTGTTTCTCTCCCTTTTAAGCTGGCTATCCATGAGAGCGCTTTGCTCGCGGATGATAATTCAGCGTTGTGATTGGTTAGTGCAAATTTAAAATGCTTTTCCCGCCAATCACAACGCTGAATTATCATCCGCGAGCGAAAAACGCTCTCATGGACAGCCGGCTTTATACTCTTCGTTAGTTAAGGATAAAAAAATAAAAAACGTCAAATGGCACTGACACATCAAATTTAGGTGAAGTACCAACCATTTAAAGGTATTAGCCAGGGTCAGATTTGGTTTTTAATGATAAAACTTGGCGCTAACTTTGACGTCATTATATGAATTAAAACCAAAGTCAACCAAACCCGCTTAAACACATTGGTTATTTTAATACCGATTTCTTTTGGTTATAACTGGTTATTCATTTTCGCCAAAATTTGTTTCACATTGTTTTAGAATCGGGCAAAAATGATAAAGCTAGATTTAAGTATATTGAATATTCCGCGACGCTTCCTCGGGGTAAATTTCTTTCTAATAAATATTTTTAAATAAACAGTCTGATAAAATTTGATGGTCAAAAAATGTTGTGGAATAAAGTTATGAACTATTAAATATTCCACTGGGCCTCCTCCTAATTTTTGTCGTCAGTTTCAGCTTCGAAGTAACGAAAATTTGCAATAAATTTGCAAACGGCTTCGATTTTAATTCCTTACTATTAAATATTCCTAAACAATGCCTCCTGATGAAATTTTATGGTCAAACAATTTTGCGTAAAAAAGTTATGAGCTATTAAATGTCCCGCGGCGCTTCCTCGCTAATTCGCGAATGGCTTAGATTTTAAATTTTCTACTTTTTATTCTGTCTAAATAAAGCCCTCTAGTAAATTTTAAGAGTCAAAAATTTTACGCATTAAAGTTATGAGCCTTTAAATATACCACTGTGCCACCTCCTAATTTTAGCAACCAATCTCAGCTTCGTGGTAACGAAAATTTGCAGTAATTTCGCAAACGGCTTCGACTTTAAAACTAATTTCTTACTAATAAATATTTTTAAAAAAGCCCTCTGATTAAATTATACATAATGTAAATGACGCCCCATCAGTGAATAAATAGTACACGTTTAGAAAAATGATGGTCCCGTCTCAGTTTGTTTAAGAACCATTGACAAAACATTACCCTTGGTTGAAAGTTTCTAGGTAAAAGTTCCTGGACACGTGTAAAATGATAGGAATATAAACTTTGCTCCTTCAGAGTTCTGTGAACTGATGATGCCGAACTATTTCTCAGTTTATTGGGAACAATTCTCGTACTTGTACTAGGATCACGTTCAACTCTATTTAATATTGCCTCTTCAACTCGTATAGTTCGGCGGTATCTTCTGCGTCCAGAGTCAGCTTTTAACGGTTTTAAAGAACCAGTTTCTCTTAAATGACTTACAATACGTGGAAAGATATTTTTACCAAGAATGCTTCTTTGAGGATAAGTTTCCTGATAAACTCACACAGCTTGTCTAGCATTTTGATTTGTTTGTCCATAGATTAACAACATATCAGTCAATTCGGCTGAAGTGTAGTTGATGAAAACCATCTTGATAGAAGGAAATAATATTATAGAGCAGCGAAGCAAAAAAGAACGAAATAAACAAAGAAACACGATCAACAAATAACTAAAAACAAAAAAACTGCTAAATTTAAAGAATAACACGAAAACACTTTTGACTTTTACAAAGCACTTTAAAATTATTGAATTTAGAGAACTGTCAAAAACTACTGTTTCATGGCACTATACGATTACTTTTTTCATTACGCCGCCGAAAGGGTACTTTGCACATTTTTATAAAATTATCCATATCTGCTAAGGGAAACCCTAAACGAAAAAATACCAAGAGGTAACTTTTGTGGCTTATGTAATAGCACAGAAAAAATATCATAGTTATTTTGTATGTGGTAATAGGCTTCATAACTGGTGCATTAAAATTGGCAAAAGTCAGTGGCGCACATAATCTTTCTCTAAATACATTTTTACAGTTACCCCATACGCACGCCATTGCCGCAGCTGTAAGCAGATTTTAACTTAAAACTATGCACTTTATTAATACACTTTAAAGTTCAAAGTTTCATTAAAATCGGTTAAGTGGTTTTTAAGTCATTTGTACTATTAAATATTCCGCTGAGCCACCTCCTAATTTTAGTCGCCAGTTTCAGCTTCGTGGTAACGAAAATTTGCAATAAAATCGCGAACGGCTAAGTTTCAATTTCTGACTATTAAATATTTCTAAATAAAGCCTTCTGATTAATTTGATAGTGAAAAAATTGCGCGTGGAAGTTATGAACCATTAAATAATCCACTGGGGCCACCTCCTTATTTTAGTCGCCAGTTTCAGCTTCGTGGTAACGAATATTTGCAATAAATTTAATAACGGCTTTGTTTTTAATTTTCAACTATTTATTATTTCTAAATGAACCCCTCTAATAAATTTTAAAAGTCAAAAAATTTTGCACATTAAAGTTATGAACCATTAAATATTTCACTGAGCCACCTCCTAATTTTAGTCGCCAGTTTCAGCTTGGTGTTAACGAAAATTTTAAATCAAATAAATTTGTGCGGCTTTAATTTTTATTTCTGACTATTAAATATTTCTAAATAAAGCCTTCTGATGAATTTGGATGGTGAAAAAATGTTTCGCATTAAAATTAAGAACTATTAAAAAATATTCTACTGAGTCACCTTCTAATTTTAGTCGCCTGGTTTAGCTTCGTGGTAACACACATTTGCAATACATTCGCAAACGGCTTTGATATTAATTACTAAGTAATAATTATTTCTAAATAAAGCCGTCTGATAAATTTTGATGCTCAAAAATTTGGAGCAAAAAGGTTCCAACTATTAAATATTTCGCGGCGCCTTCTCGGGGTAAAGATTTGCAAAAGAATTCGGGAATGGCTTAAAGTTTAATTTTCTACTTTTAAATATTTTTAAATGAAGTCCTCTAATACATTTTGATGGTCGAAAAACTTTGCGCATTGAAGTTTTGTACTATTAAATATTCCACTGGGCCACCTCCTAATGTTAGTCGCCAGCTTCAGCTTCGTGGTAACGAAAATTGGCGAACGGCTTCGATTTTAATTTCTTACCATTAAATATATCTAAATAAAGCCCTCTGATGAATTTTGCAAAATAATTTGCGAATGGCTTAGATTCTGTTTTTCTACTTTTAAATATTTCTAAATGAAGCACTCTAATAAATTTTAATTAGTCCAAAAATTTTGCGCCTTAAAGTTACGACCTATTTAAAATTATACTGGGTCACCTCCTAATTTTAGTCGTCAGAGTAATTTTTACTTTGGTACGTACTGAAAAATTAAAATTTTAGTAAAATATTTAAATTTTGCAACTTGTATGAAACAATTAGTTGCAAAATTTAAATATTTTACTTAAATTGTAATTTTTGAGGACGTACCAAAGTTAAAAATATTTTCCTTTCTTATTTTACAAAAAATTACATATCGGGTTTTGCCATCTTACCACAGAAATATTCCACTGAGCCACCTTCCAATTTTAGTCGCCCGCTTCAGGTTCGTGATAACGAAAATTTGCAGTTAAGTCGCGAACGGCTTAGATATTAATTTCTCCTCTTTAAGTAATATAGGTGTACTGGAGTACAACCAGTTTTTCCAAAATGCTATTTTATAATTCAAAAATATTTGGTGAATATGTTCTATTGTAACACCTACCCAGAAACACAATGTATGATAGATGCGTACATGCAATTATTTTTTTATGAGTTTTTTTAAATTCATTTGCAACTAGCCATTGTTTAATATCAAATTTTCGCAAACTTTTGTTTACTAGAAATCTAAACATTTTAATGTTTTAGAATTCATTTTTTAATATTGTTACCACCTGGAGTACGAGACATTTTGAACATATTATTTGAAATGGATTTGTTGGGGCGCCTATTTTATTTAAACAAAGGTATTTCTTTACTGTGTGGCGTCTATTGTAATTCCAGGGCGCCCTACTCAAAAATAAAATTAAAATGCAAAAATCCAAAATGCGTGGCGATCCGAGAGCGCCCTACCATAAGTAGAATTGAAAAGCAAAAAAAAAAACATGCGGTCCTTTTCTGCATGGCGCCTATTTTATTTCAGGGCGCCCTATTCACAAATCAAATTGAAGGCATAAACCCACCAAGCCCTAAACTTTTTTAAATCTCCCTGTCTGGCGCCTATTTTTCACGGCGCCCTAGGTTGTAGCCTAATTAGTATGTATATGTGCTTATGCCTATAAAAGTGGTATTCTTTCGAGACATGATCACTGAACAAACAAACTGATCTTTTGAAACCTCTGTGGCTAACTTCATTTTGAATGTTTATTAATATTTCAAACTGCATCTCTCACGTAATCAAATGATCATGCTTACTTGCAAGTGGTAGAACTAATAGAAGTAAAACTGATAATTTTTCATTAGAATACCACTAAAGTATGATTTACTTCAGTACGGTATACTACTTGTTTTCATAAGCAAGCATAGTCTTTAAATTTGCTCGGTTATTAAGGTATTATTTTGATGATCTACAGCGTTCAGACCTATGTCTATTTATGTTTTCTTGAAAAAGACAATCGACCAACCATCGTCGTAGGTAGGAAACGTAATTAATGTTTAAAAACTGGTTTAAAAAAATGAAATACTGATTGATTAATAAAACAAAACTGAATAAACACAGGAAAAATATTGCTAATTAATTAACTGTTTTAGGCACCCCCTTTAAGCAAACAGTTTATAGCTGAATCAGTTTATATGGCCGCTATGTTTTTCCAGCTCTATATATATTGTTCTTTTGGAAATGAAGTGACGTTAAAAGTAAGTATTAGAATTTCGGAAATATAAAAATATTACCAGTAACTTGAAATAGAAAGAATGATCCTACAGAGAAAGCGATTTTGGAAAGCAGTGATATGCAAAATTTATGCATTAGATTTTGATCTTAAACCAGCGAAAAGCATATAATTGTTTTTAACATGTATAATGAAAGTATCAAAAGCATGTTAATTTCATGTAACAGTACTAGCAGTCAAGAAACAAATTTCCAAAATAATAAACACAAAATTAGTCATTTCCACATACGACATAACCCTATAACAGATGTATAGATCTGTTAAAAGCTCCGTGATCTCTAACTTTCGTCAATCAATTAGCCATATTAAATCTTTTATTTTTAAGTTTCAGGAAATTCCATACTATATCTGGGCCAGTAATTGGTTAGCCACTGATATTCATTTTAAGAAAAATATGATGTTTACAATAATGAGAGCCAAACGCCTTGTGTTTTTACTGCAGGAAAATTTTCGCCACTAACTCTAGCAACTTTTATGTCTGTAAGGCCAGCAGATTTTTTTTGTCATAAAATATTAAAATAATGTTTTTTTTATTATTTTTAGATCATCAAAACATCATATTCAATTTTTGCCTTGATTAAAAACACATCAGTCTAATTATTTTCTAGGATATTTCACTATAACGGCTAATCATGTTCACACTTACCTCTTTTGTTGTAAAGAAATTTAGTTAGATTATATTTAGAATAAAAATTGCAGGTAGGTAGTGTATTAACAGTTTTATCAGTTGCGATTTTGCCTAAATTGCAAGAATTTATATAAAAAAGCGTTTTTGTCACTCTCATATCGTGGGCGTACAGGGAAAACCCACTAAGTCACAAAAACAGAGTTTTGAAAAAACGCATTTAAATATTTATGTATCTCTCAAAAATGAGTTAGTCCACCGAATAATTTTTTAGAGTATAAGTCTAATTTCTAGGGGTGTACATAAATGTTTAATATCGGATTAAAAGCAACTTTTTGTTTTCAAACATATTTAAATTGCAAAAAAGTAATAAAAATTGGAGTTAGTTGGTTTTCCTTGTCACAAAATGTACTTTTTGAGCAGAATGAATTAAAATAATATTTATCTACTTAATTTTCGGATCTAATTTAAAGGAAAGGGGTTAAGGTATTTTGGCAAAATAAAAAAACTTTTTGTTTTTAAATTATTTTAGTATTCAAAGAGTAAAAAAAACATAAAGTTACGATTTTCCGACAAAGCAATAGTATTTAAACAGTAACAAAAAAACATAAAGTTAAGTGGTTTTTTTAGAAAGTACTAATTTTCTTCGCTTGAGTCAAAGTATTCTGCATCACTGTCCTCAACCGTTGGCTCAGGGGTCGCATCCTTCACCATTTTTGAGGTAAAAGAGACTTGTACCAGCCTTAAAACTTGGCTGGTATAACGTTGTTTCGACATAGTTTGAGGAGGTCAATTTTTTCTGAATGCTTATAGGTAGAACTTTTTTATTAAGCATAGGTAAACTTTGCGGCTGATTTATAATTGGTCTCCCTTTTCCCGAAACGTATATTGAGCTGTAGGGTTCACTATTCATGTATTTGTATTGAATGATCCCTGGTTCTTTTTGGAGTATTTTAAGCTCTTAATTAATAGCCAGTTAACAGCTTGCCCATTTTTGTCTTTAGATTTATTTTTGATAAGAAGCTGAGACAGCTGTTTCAAATCAAAAAAGTCGTTATACTTAAGTTCTTTGATTTTATATAGAACGGTGTTTTTCGATTTTCGCTTAGATCTTGCTGTTGAAAAAATATTTAATCAATCATTAAGTGCATACACGGACACACACTTTTTAGCTTGTTCGCTGGCACTATGCATGGAATCAGCTTCCATATAGGTATGTCCGCTTTCAAAAAATTTATGCTCAATCACTTCAATGTATGTATTTTGGACGGCGTACATTAAAAGGGCTGCTACATGTTAATTTTTGTTTTGTCCTCCACATGTATCAGACCAAAGTGCTATTTCAGTTACATGTGGAGGCAGTTGGCTGATGTATTTAAAGAGGCATGTTCGATATCTCTAAACCTTCCCTTTTCCCATTAATTTCGGTCCAGCAAAAACAATAGACATTTTTGGCTGATTTGTATATTGTCAGGTTGTACATACATAATTTTCGCGAGTAATACATAGGACTCACATCCGAGCTCGGAATTTGTAGCACTAATTGTAAGTCAAAAGTGGAAAATACAAAATTAGTTTCCTTGGAAGCTCTTTTCTTTATCTGCTTGCTTTGCAGCATAGCAATCGTCTCTTCTTTTAAATGGTTTTGGAGAATCTCGTTATATAAATTTTCGGCAGTGATAGGTTTATTGACATCACAAAGTTATAATTTTTTTCAAATATCCTTTTGTAGGTTATCAGTGATACTTTAGGTTTTCCTTCAGTTTGGCACTGTTCCGTGTATAATTAGTATTTTCTTTTAGTTTCACGTCTTGAGTAGTGGGATTTCCAGTCAATGTGTCGCAACATCTTTGATAACTTCAGGATTGGTATTATTGACAGGGGACGATTTTCCTCTTTTGTCTACGCCGGCAAAATGTCCTTTATGTTTAAAGGCATTTAAAATAACATAATTGCTTACATCAAGTGGTTTTAAGAAAAAAAAACAAATACGAATTTTAGATTTTTTGTTCTTTTGAAAATAATATTGTTTAGAATTTTGACGAATGATCGAGTTATCTTTTCTACCCCTTCTTCTTTCTGGAGTTGTTAGCGTGCAGTTACTTAAAATAAAATCTTTTTGTCCGATAAAATCAAGTTTTCAGTATTCCGAGCAGAACATTTTTCTGTCTTCTTCTGAAAAATGTTCTTGGCATTTAAAGCGACAATTTTGGCAATTGACAGGTCTTGGTGGCTTAGCCGGTCGTTTCTTTTTTTTTTTAAATCTAAATCTTGATTTCTTCTTTTTTTAACAACATTATATTTTCACGTATCTGGATTATTTTTTTCCACCGGGTTAATTTTTTCATTTTTGAAATATTGTCTTTAGCATCTCTGCCGGGCGTGGAAAGAGATGAATCAGAACTGTATGTTGGGTCTTCAACTGAATTGTCGCTAAACGGATCTGAAAAATAATAATAAAAAATTAATACATTTATTCAAAAAGTTTTTCTTGATGGTTATACCTGACAATGGAGTTATAGTTCTACAGAAGGAGGTGGAATTTTGTAACATCATCAAATTATTCTCAAATAAAAAAAGCCAAAAATAATATAGATGCAAACCTAGATAACTTAGAGTTTCTTTATTTTTTTCATGTTCCGCTTCTGCTTCAGGCTCTTGTGAAAAAGACCTTGGAGTTGTGTTTTAATTATTTTTTATTTTCTTTTCAGCAAATGTATTTGTAGAATCTTCAAAACATAAAGGATTAACAAGTGGGTCTAAAAAGTAAAAACCGTGGTAAAAACTAAATACATTTTAAAAACGCAAAATAATAATTAAATAAAATTTCTATTCGTTTCTATTATTTTAAGTTTCTACTATTAAAAAACTTTAAAATACATTATGTTGATAAAAAACTAGAATATTTAAAACTGATTTTATAGATAGGAACAAAAAATTAACGGGTACAAACCTTTATATTGGAATTCCTTTTCTGATAAATCTCTATTGTAATATGCCTCTTTATTTTTCTTTCTTCCACCTTCCTTTTCAGCTTTTTCTACCATTTGGAAACATATTTTGCCTCTTGAAAGCATTTTAGAGGCTTAAAATACAAGAGCACACCACAAGATTTTCACTGTATTATACAAAACTGCTGAAGGTTTTGGCAAAATATTACCGCACTTTTTGGACTTGGTTTTTCCTGTCACAGGTCCTATGCTTAAATTAATTGAACAACGAAAAATACATTAAGTGATTTATTGATCTCTCAAAAAAATGACGGCATGGCAATTAAGAGTATTGTTTGTCAATGAAAATTTGCTGCATACAAGGTTACCGAAAAGAAATTGGGCAACAAAGCTGCAGGTTATTTACTTCACTTAAATGGCTAGAAAGTATATCTGGGAAAAATTATGGGTAATTTTCTAGAAAATGGGAGCAACTCCGATTTTGACGAAATTTGGTATACGGGGTTTGAGGCGCTGATCACGAATCTGAAAGAATTATTTGGCGGAAACGTTTCGTTCTCGAGATATCCATCATCAAAGTTGATATTTGAACTAACCTTATTTTCACTATATTCCCCTTCTTTTGCACACAATTCTTGATTTAAAGCTAAAGTGTCACACAATATTTGATTTTCACCTTTTAAACCCCGTTTTTCTACGTTTTTACATTATTTTTGAATTAAATTGCGTGGCTTTTCTTTAATAATCCGGCAACCATACATACACATAGGGCTTCATGGCAAACTGGGATTAAAATGATTCAAAGTATAGCTATGCAGTTTACTGCAAAAATAATGTAAAAACGTAGAAAAACGGGGTTTTAAAAGGTGAAAATCAAATATTGTGTGACACTTTAGCTTTAAATCAAGAATTGTGTGCAAAAAGAAGGGGGAATATAGTGAAAATAAGCTTAGTTCAAATTTAAACTTTGATGATGGATATCTCAAGAACGAAACGTTTCCGCCAAATAATTCTTTCAGATTCGTGATCAGCGCCCCAAAAACCCCCGTATACCAAATTTCGTCAAAATCGGAGTTGCTCCCATTTTCTAGAAAATTACCAAATTATGTTTTCGCGAGGTAGCAAAATATTTTACACATTTAGTAAAAATGTTTATGTATTTAAATAAGTATATTTTACCTAAATTTCTATTATAAATATGTTTAGTGTTTATTTTATTATGTTTAGTGTTATCAATTATCACTATTTTTATCATTTAAAAATATTGTAATAAAATTGTTACCTTGAGTCAATTCAAATAAACACGCTTAAAGCAGCTTAATATAATTGCTTTGTCTTCCTCATTATTGCATTGGATCACGGACGTGACTACAAAAAACCTTTCCGAACACGAATATACCTTCTCACTCATGATAAGTAGCATTTTTCAGGTGTTTTTCGACAAAACCGGTACATCAGCGAGACTTTTGATAAAATTTTGCATAGATGTACCATCGTGTCCAAAAATCTGGGACAACCAAGTCTAGATTTATCTCCTAGTCTATTAGAATCTTATGTGGTGATGTTGTCAAAGCAATGTAATTTTGTGACAGCCACGTCAAAAATCCACGGACCACTTTTTAAAGTTGATATGGACAACAAAAAGTGTTTCCCTAGTAGCCAATCCGACCACAAAAATGTTACCATTGTTGGAAACGGAACTACAAGCTGACCACACATCAACCACTTTTTGTGGCCCATATCAATTTTAAAAAGTGGCCCTTGGAAACTCGGCCTAAGGAATTTGATTTCCTATAGACCGATAGACACTTTCCCACTTGGATTTTAATGTCTCAGTTGTTTTTTGCACGATGGTATACATCTAGGGCCAGAAATGTCAAATCGACTAAAAGCGACGCAAATTTCGTTTTTGCATGGGCGTCGCGTCGCTTTTAATATTTTACTCGACGGATATTCAGTCCTTTCCCTTTAACTCTGTATATAATTAATGTTAGAAAACTCGACATCCGTCATTTTATTTCCAGTGAAACGCTCAGCAGACATACATATACATTATATGAAAATTATGTATACTAGGTGTCTGAAAATTTATTTAAACATTTTTTTTCTTTTTTCTTTCTTAAATTTAAGACAATTTTCTAAATGCGTGGCGTGGTGCGGTAGTAGTTATTGTGTAATTCCAATAAAAATAATTTTTATTGACCATATATATTCTAGTTTATACTGTAAAATATTTATTAGAATCCCGACAAAACCTATATATAAAAAAATAAATATATTGTACAGTGCTTAAAAATGTATAAAAAATCGCTAAATTCGTCACTACGACATATATGTTTAGGCCTTGTGTAAATACTATTAATAACTTTTAAAAATGTGTGTCGTTTTTATAATATAGAGTCCGTAAGCAAAATAGAAAAAACTGTATTTCCCTTTTACAGGATGTTTTAAATTATAGGGGTCATAGCTATGTTAAAAATTAACATTTTTCAAACACTACTTTTTCTCATTTATTGACACCAAGTCAATCTTTGTTGCCTAAATATCCAGTTTCTTATTGGATTTTGAAATGATATACCAAATTATTCTCTACACGCATTACTTTATCACATATTGTATACAGGATGTTGTTCACCTACAGAGACAGCCTACAGTAATTTTTAAAAATAGGGTTTTTTGAAAGAGAAAAATATAAAGAGAAAAGGGTATCTTAAAGATTTTATAATTCTCAATTTTGCCAAAGTAAAACATAGCTTCATGCTGGTAAATTATTAAAGAGCAACATAAACAGTGGCGTGCGACAAAGAAAAATTGGTATGGAAGTAATTGGAGGAATAGAGGGCGCTTTTAGGAAGATTTAGAGTTTAAAAAATCATTAATTTTAATACAAAAATTGTAATTGGCTATAGTTTATAGCACTAAAGGGGGAAAAGGGTGGGAAAAGTAAGCCGCTATTTGCCCTAATTCTTTGTCCTCCCATTGAATCTCTTTTATACCGTTTCCTTTGAATTTTTTTGTTTTAGTGCAATAAAGATGTTCTCAGAAAGAAATGTTATTATTGCAATAAAAAACTGATGAAAATAAACTGATTAGTTTATATTTAGTATACATGATAATAAAATTTAGTAGAATTAATAGAAAAATTAATAAAACTTTCCACATCTAGAGATTTTATTAACAAATGGGTATAGAGTGTATGCGTATAAAAAAACAATTTAAAGTATTTCTGATTGAAAATACTTACGTAATAAAAACTGCAAACTAATTAACAAAAAAATAATAAAATCCTATTCAATCATCCTAATGCAAAGGATGCACTTGTTTTTAAATTGATCAACTTCTCCCATCATGGACCCGTTTTTGATACATTAAGAATTATAGGTTGTTTTCAAAATTTAGGCGATTTCTTTGTTTACTTTTTATTTGGGCCATTGATGAAAATGTCAACTTGGACAAATACAAAGTGGCAAATGGAATTAAACATTTCAAGGCGTCAGTTATTAATTCCGGGTATTCTTTTTTTGTGTGTAATATTCCATCGGCAGTTAATTCCAGCAAATCAAATTTTCTTTAAGCTTAGTTGTCAAATTTTTCCCATTTATAGCTGCAGATAAAAACGGATTAAGGGTTCACCCTTCGATTTAAGGCTCAATATTATAAAAGTGTCTGTAAATTGAGCAAAAAAGTCCTAGGACTAAACTGGAGTTAAAAATTAAAAATAAACGCAAAGATTCTATTTTCTTAAAAAACAAACCTGTTTATCTTAAGTTTAAGCGGTACTGGTGTACTAATTACGAAATTTAAAGTTTAAATATAACTATTACAGATAATAAGACGTATATTTAAAAAAAACACACTAAACTTAAGATAATTCGACATTATAATAACGTCCTAAGAGAATGTTGTGTTGTACAGACTTCATTATGTATTTATATCCAAATTCCAATTATGAAGACGCATAGAATATGGTTTGAATATTTGTAGCATAATAATATGTAACATAAAGAAAGTGAAGGGTCGGGGGCCGCGAAATATTTTTTTACTAGGGGGTCGTGTCATGAGAAAGGTTGAATAACACACAGTTATGGCTTGTCTAATAAATTCGTTGACACCCGGTATGCAGTTTCACTGAAGCTGCTTAAGCGTTTGTAAAACGTCATTAAAAGAAAAATTGTCTATATATATTTTTTTATTTAACCTGAAAATTTACAATATTCTCTTACTCATCTATTTGGGTCGTTTTATGTATAGAACACTGAATTTCTATATCAGCACTATTTGGTTTCTTTTTTCTTGATACTTTTTTCTTTTTTACCACCTTGATTAATTTTACTCTCTGTTTCAGTAGATCTGGAAGCGATACTTATTCGGTTTGTAGAATTTGCTGTACTCTTTACTTTTTTCTTCTTCTTTTTTTTTACTGTTGATGTCGAAGCATCACTTAACTCAATACTTTCATTAGTCGTACTCTCATTTTTGTCGATTAGCGATTGTTTTTCTTTTTCAATTGCACTTTTTATTTTTCTATTGTTGGGCGTCTGGTTCTAGTCTAAAAACTTCTGGTTTATAAAAGTACTTATATTTTTAAATTTTAAAGAATTATTTTTAAGGTCATAATAAGACTTTTTTCCTATAAACAGATGTCCTGCAATGCTATAAGATTTTTTTCTTTTAAAAAATGTATTGCTATAATTTAAAACAACATATTCTTAAAAACTCGCCTGTACATTCAACAGCCAAAAAATGTATTTTCTCATCGTACAGGACTTTGTAGGAAGAGGGATATTTTTGGTATAGTTAATAATTAAAAATTTGTCCATTTGGTAATATGTGTATTATTAAATAATTAGGAATTAAATATTTAAAAGCAAGTTGATGGGGTTTTAAAAATATCCGTTTCTCTCGTGTAATCGCATTTTTTTGAATATTGGATAGAAAAAACTAAAGCAAATTGAGTGAATTACCAAATTTTAAAAAATTCCACTCGTCTAAAAATGAATACTCCTAGATTTTCGATAAAAAGTATAAAAGCGCTTAATACCTCTAAAACTGACAGTTATAAAAACTGCTAAAGCTGCGTTTACAAGATTCGGTATTTGGGAGTTTTTAAGCATGCGGAATTAAACCGCGATATCTTCAATGTTGTTGGACTCTTTGTTTGACCTCCGGACAGTGCGGACGTGCGTAGAGGACTATAAAGTTCTTCCCGGGGTGGCGGTTAGAGGTGCCGTACGGAGGTTTTTACCTTCGGGGATCAAGGAAAGATTCACGCTAAATTGACGGCATCTTTCTTCTGCAGCTAAGCACTGTGAGCGAAGATTTCTATAAGCTGATGGTATCCTGTTTGATAGTGAACACGAGGAACTTCTCAAATGGCGGGAAATAGATGGGCGTACCATGGGAACTGTCAGTAGTAAAAGTGAAGGTTACACGTAACACCAGTAGCGGCTCTTGGTTTGACAGCCAACAGTTTATGCATTGCATCGATTGTAGAATTATGTTTGTTTTCTTTTTGTAGTTTCTGGGAGCTACGAGCTCGATTATCTAGATTTTCCGCCGACGAAGCCATGATAAGCATAGTCTGGAAGAGGGAGAGCTGGTGGATTGGACCCGAAGGGACCAAAACCAAGAAAAAACAATAGAATAGAATAGTACCTTCAATGTTGCCAACTGATATCACTGTTCAATTAAGCACGACATATATCCCCAGATACTAAATTTTGTAAACACAACTTTAGCGGTTTTAAAGATATTTAGGCTTTAATGTATTTTTTGCCAAAGGTTTAATAAATTATACCGTATACCTAGTTCAGATACAATTTTGAACGTTTAGAAACTTGCTGAAAATCCGCCCAATATACAATGTCCATTTACAATAACAATGAAATTAATTAGTCCAATTAAATAGAGACTGAAATCACAATTTGGGGGAGTGAATGAATTTTTGACATAAGTTACTTTAAAGTGTCTACAAACAAAAAATCATAAAAACAAATTTTAACCCCCGGAAAAGGGTTGAAAAAAATAAATAAAGTGTTTTTTGCAATTACTTTAAAACGGTTGAACCTACAAAAAAAAATTCTTTACAAAAGTTGTAAAACTAAAAATTATAAATCAAAATGGTCTTTATCATTTTTTTCCCCAGATGACATTAGGGTTGCTAAAACTTAAGGGATGATAATTTCAATTAAAAAAAATTATAACTGTTTAACAAATTCATGAATTTGCATTTATTTTTGACATAATTATCCTTAGAGTGTCTACAATTGAAGTGTAGGAGAGATTTTGTTTAAACCCCCGGAGAGGGGTTAAAGAAAAATAATTAATGTGTTTTTTGAAAATATATTTTAAAATCGGTAAAGTTAAAAAAAAGTGCTTTTACAAAAGCTGTAGAGCTATTCTACATCAAAATGGTCCTTAACTTAAGGGATGATAATTTTAATTAAAAAAATCATTCCTATTTAGCAAATTTATGTATTTGCAATTTTTTTTGAAATAATTACCTATAAAGTGTCTATAAACATAGTATACAAAGTTTTTGTTTTAACCCTCTGAAAAGGGGTTAAAAAAATAAATAAGGTGTTTTCTTAAAATTACTTTAAAACGGTTTATGTCGGAGAAAAAAAACCAACCAAAGTTTTAGAACTAAAAATTTTACATCGAAATGGTACCCATCATTTTTCCCCAGATGTCATTAGGGTTGCTAAAACTTAAGTGTTGATAATTTCAATTTAAAAAAAAGATTACTATTTAACAACTTCATGTATTTGCATTTCTTTTGACATAATTAACTTTAGAGTGTCCAAAAACGAAGGAAAGAAGATATTTTGTTTCAACCCCGCTGGAAAGGGGCTAAAAAAGGTAATAATTGTGTTTTGTTGGAATCATTTTCAAACGGTTGGAGATAGAGAAAAAGTTCTTTACAAAAAATGTAGAGCTAAAAACTCTAAATCGAAATA
>JACEGR010006543.1:0-59494 GCA_014170235.1 Listronotus bonariensis | reverse complement strand
AAACAACTTATTAGACATGTCAAACAACATTTTTTCAGTAATAAAAATATATATTTAATTGCCTTACAATATAAAGTGGTTTAGGGTTGATAGAATTTTTTTTTAAAGATATACGGGCAAAAGTTAATTAACAAGATTTCTTATTTTTGACAAAAACTAAAATTTTCAATTGGTTTATTAGGGCAAGTATTAAAGCTAAATCGTTATATAAATCAGATTTAATAATAAAATGAAATAATTTTAGTTAGTGGATCAACTTGTACTAGCGGCACTATTGGAGAAATAATATATCATTGATGACCGCCAATTGCGAATTTTTTGCGGCACAAAGCAATAATGAATTTTAAGTATACTGTATATTATCCATGTATATAATTATTTAAATTCTATATCGGCTATAATCAACTTAAAATAAATAAAAACCAGGAAACGCTCATAAGAAAACATGTATTTTTAGTAGCGCTTCGACAGCGTGCGCCTCTATCGGTAATATTCTGAAGCTCAATTATCAACAACTTTTTAGTATCATTTTTGATACATTGCCATTAACCTCCTCCCCTCTAGTTCTCCGTAGTTATGCCATTTGGTTTATGCAATGCCCCCGCTACTTTTGAACGTTTGATGGAGTTGACACTACGGGGACTAACTTGGAAAACATGCTTAGTATACCTTGATGACATAATAATTCTTGGAAAAACATTTGATGACCACCTTAAAAATGTTGAAGAGGTTTTTCAAAAGCTTAGATCCGCCCAGCTGAAGCTTAGCCCAAAGAAATGTCACCTGTTCCAGAAAGAAGTCAAGTACCTGGGGCATATAATTACAGAAGATGGAGTAAGAACCGATCCAGAGAAGACAGAAGCTATCCAGAACTGGCCTATACCAAAGAACAAGCATGAAATTAGAAGTTTTCTGGGACTGTGTACCTATTACAGACGGTTCATACATGGGTTTGCTGATATTGCTAGACCATTACATCGTCTTACGGAAAACAACAACAACTATAAATGGACTGAAGATTGTCAAGCAGCTTTTATACACCTAAAGAAAGCCCTGTGCAATCCCCCGGTGTTGTCATATCCACAACCAAATCAAACATTTATTGTGGACACTGATGCAAGCAACACTGCTATTGGTGGAATTTTGTCACAAATTCAAGATGGCCAAGAAAAAGTTATAGCCTATTTTAGCAAAGTTCTGTCCAAACCTGAAAGAAATTATTGTGTCACCAGAAAAGAACTTTTAGCTATTGTCAAATCTTTGGAGCATTTTCATAAATACCTGTATGGCCAGAAATTCCACCTAAGAACGGATCATGCATCACTTAAATGGTTGCTTCAGTTCAAGAACCCTGAAGGTCAGATAGCCCGATGGCTGCAACGTATTCAAGAATATGACTTTAAAATCGAACATCGAAAAGGACTGAACCATAAGAATGCTGACGCTCTATCAAGACGACCCTGCCCCGACGAATGCAAACACTGCAGCAGACGAGAAGAGCAAGAAGATCCCGATGAATTCCACTGCCGAAGAACACGCATCCAGTGCTCTCAAGAATGGGACCCTAAGATCTTGGCAAAAGAACAACTAGAAGATCCCGATCTTGGAGACATTATCAAACTTAAGACAGAAAATTTGGAAAGACCGCCATATCAGAAAATAGCCTCCAAGTCTCCAAGACATAAGGGTACTGGGCCATATGGGACTCTTTGATTATTAAAGATGGCCTATTACAAAGGGTCTGGGAAAGTTCTGACGGCAAAACCCATAAACATCAGATAATCCTACCAACCAAAAGAATCCCTGAAGTATTGTAAGCCTTGCATAATGGTGTAGGAGGTGGCCATTTCGGAGTTATGAAGACTCTTGAAAAGGTTCGAGAAAGGTTCTACTGGCTGGGAAGCCGTGCAGACGTAAAAGACTGGTGCAGAAGGTGTAAGGACTGCGCTTCCAGCAAGGGGCCCAAAACACGAAGCCATGGCAAGATGAAGCAATACAATGTAGGGGCACCTTTTGAAAAGAATTGCCATAGACATAGCAGGGCCATTTCCAGTTAGTAAATCAGGGAATCGCTATATCTTGGTAGCGATGGATTACTTCAGTAAATGGCCAGAAGTCTACCCAATCCCAAATCAAGAAGCTATAACTGTTGCCGATGTATTATTTCAACAATGGATTTGTCGCTATGGAGTTCCTAGAGAAATACATTCCGATCAAGGCAGAAACTTTGAGTCCGATCTTTTCAAGAACCTTTGTAATCTCCTGGGAATCCATAAAACAAGAACAACACCTCTTCATCCCCAGTCCGATGGCATGGTAGAGCGGTTTAACAGAACACTTGATAACTACCTGAAAATTAAAGTAAATGACCAACAAAGTGACTGGGATAACTGTATACAGCCGTTTTTATTAGCATACCGCTCCGCAATTCACGAAACTACTGGCGAAACACCTGCTAAAATCATTTTCGGAGCGGAAATATGTCTTCCAGTTGACTTGCTTACAGGACGACCTTCCACCAATGAAGAACCAGCAGAAGACTATGTAAGTCAACTAAGTAAACAGTTACAGAGGATACATGAAGAGGTGCGTACCAAGTTACAAAAGGAAGTGACCGTATGAAATCTCGCTATGACTTGAAAGCTAACCATCAGGGATTTGTCGTCGGTGAAAAAGTTTGGTTATACAATCCAAGAAGAACCAAGGGGCGTTCACCGAAACTACAGAAGTCATGGGAAGGACCATATAAAGTGGTGACACGGCTTAATGATCTGGTGTACCGTATACAGAGGAGTCCACAGGCAAAGATGAAAGTAGTACATCTAGAAAGGCTAAGCCGTTATCAAGACAGTGAAGATACTTGATCGAGACGATCAAAACTTGGGAGGGGGCAATGTTACAGACTTTCAAAAATGTGTTTTGGTTATAGAATTTTAGAGAGTTAGGATCGTTTAATTTAGTTTGTTAATTTATTTAAATAATTTACCTTAATTTTTCCAAGTTCTTTCATCACTTTCGAAGGTTTCCGAAAACGCCCGAATTATCCATTAATAACTTTTATGCCATCATGTACTATGGAATTTTCACGATATTTCTCGAATATTCTAGATCATTCTTTACTCTTCCACCATACTATAAAGGGCGACGGGAAACCTCGAGTCAGTCAGTATAAATTCGACTTTTGTGTTGTAAACTTCGAGACATTGACAAGAGTAGATTTTGTCGTTGTTGTAACCATAGTTACGTTCCATTGTTAATAAAGGTATAAAAACGAAGACACGTGTTTTTATACGAGGTGATTTGGAACAATAATGTGGGTAGAATGAAAATCATGACCATTGACCTATAAAAAAATAAAAGCTCTTTTTATTTATGTTATAGCTGTAGATACTGAAGAACCACCTGTAAGCCTTAAAATAATATTTGAAAATGATTCCTACAAATGTCCCATTGAAGGATGTGGGAAAAACTTTCGTCGTGAGAACTTGGCTTTAATGCATGTAAAACATTATCATTCAGAATACACAAAATATTTGGATTCTACACCTAATGTGGCAGACTTGGCATATGCTCGCACAGTTGGTGAAAATTTAGACAGATCTCCAGGCCCTTCTAAGTCCAGTACTAAAGTAGCCGCAGATAAGACCCCAGGTATTTATTATTTTTGATTTTTATTTTAGATAATTACAGGGTGATACTTTAAGTGTGCAACAAATGGAAAACTTCTTTATTTGCAATTACTGTATTCTTTATGAAAGTTAGTGCTTGGCCTTAAACTATATTTGCAGTTTTATTACGAGTTTAATGGTATACAGGGTAGGTCAAAAAGATTGGAAAGTACTTAAGAGTAAAGTGCCTCTATTTTAAAAAAATATAACAAAATGGTAAAAAGATAAGCTATTAAGAATAAAAAGTACCACCTAAATACTAAGCTATGGCCTCAAATCATAAAAATGTGTATTGATTTATTTTTTAAAATTCTGAATTACTTGTTCTACACTTTCCTTGGAATTTAAAACAAAACAAAAATTGTATGTTAAATAAAAAAATTGTAAATGCTCATTATTATTTATAGTATATTTGCCTTATTAAAAATCCCATTTGTAACATTCTGAGGTCCTATTAAATATCCTTGTTGCAAGAGTAACTTTTTCTCGAAAAATATTTTTTTTATCCATTTGTCTTATTGTAAACCTCATTCGTTACTTAACTTTACTGGGTGTGTACAAAATTAATTTTGCATTGGAAACTGTACGTATTTAGTGCCTTAATCGACAAGTTTGGCGATTGTACGATTTGAAACTTAATTATAACTGGAGATTGTACAGTCTGAAACTAATCCCAATTTATTTATGCCCAAAATGCATTGGAAATTAACTGCTTTGGAGTAAAATATAGATTTATTTAAATTCAGCGCTGAAAATCATAACTGATGTGACATCTATCTCAGTTGTGTAAAAAATTGGAGATTGTACATTTTGAAACTAGGCCCCTCATATTTAAGTTGAAATTTAATTTAATATTAAAACGAAAAAAGGCAAATGCTGGCAAGGCTATGTTTATCCTTTTTCCTTGAAAAATAATTTTGAAGACAAAAAAAAAAGGTCACTTTCATTTCTTTCAATTCTACGTACAAAATAAATTTCGAAATCCACAAAATTATTTATAAGTACAAAATCTGCCGCCCCTAAAAACGTCTGCCGCCCCTAAAAACGTCTGTCGCCCCCTAAAAACGCCGCCATAGGCTTCAGCCTACTCAGTCTTTTGGTAAATACGCCACTGCATAGTAATGTATTTTTAAGAAAGGAAAATAAGATTTTACTTCATTTTTTTCAGCTAACTAAATATATTATATAGCTCAGTTTAGATTAACTAGTTTTCTTTGCAAGGATATCGATAATCTTTCTTTGCGATAACTGAATAGAACATTTGTTTCCAGAATTTTCTTTTATGAGAAGATGAATATATTTTTTTAATGTTGATCAACGCTTTCATTCGCATTACTTGTGACATTTAAAAAAAATCAAGATATTTTAATACTGTATTGCTATATTTACAATAGCAGAAGTTGATCAAAAATTTTAATGTTCAAGAAAGATGGCAAATGCTTTTGCTTCTTAGAAAAACAGGATTCATGTTTTGTCTTGTAGGAACCACAAAATTACAAAAATGTGAGGTAAAAAAAATCACAATACAATTAAAATTGTTTAATAAACCATGACACTGAATAAATTGATCATTACCACTGGGTAAATATCGTGAAAATGGTTTAAACATGGATTTTAAAGAAAATGTGATGCTAATATAAAAATTTCAAATTTTGTATGTTTATTCGGTCCTAAAAACCTTTCCTTTACATTTTTGTACTTTTTAGTATCTTCGTCTAAGACTAAACATATTTCTCACCGTGATTATTGTTTTTCTAAAAAGCAAAAAATATGCGAATTTCTTGAACATTACAATTTTTAGTCCATTTCTGCATATTTTTTCAATGTTAAATAATAATTGTATAAGTGTAAAAAAACATCCGCAAAAATGTATTGACTTTTTAAAATTGTTAAATGAATATATTGTATATATTTATTAAAAATTCTTACGTTGTTTCCAATAAAAATATAAAATTATTATTATCTTAGTGACCCCAAAGTACCAAAGGTAATACCAACTCTACCAAATGAATCAAAACCGGAAAGTTCACCTGTTGCTGAAAGCAAAAATAAGGACTCTGAGATCATAAAGCTATTAAATCAAAAACCACCTGATGTAAACAGAGATATCCAACCATTACCATCAGGTAAGCATTATAAATTATTATAAATGATATAATAATATACATACCGTTCTGTATAAGGTTAATATTATTGTCTCCAGGAAGCGCAGTGATAAGTTTAGATTCCCGGGCGGGAAGACATATTAGATAGTAGTTTAATTTCAGTGCGTAGACAACGTTGACAGAACAGGGGAAAAGATGGGTTAAACCTCTAATAACCCGACACCCACGGTATTCTGGGTACTAGGGCACAAGTCTTCACGGAATGTCACAAAAATAATTTTTTTTTTATATAGAGTGTTTGTGAGCTGCGGTGCCAAACTGCTATGTTAGAATGATCTCATGAAAATAAGAAAAAAAGGTCATATAAACATTTTCCGCAACTTCTTCGTTCTTAAGATAAAGGTTTTTAGAGATTTTAAAAAATGAGTTTTGTAAATATCTTATACAGGGATCCCAACTCTATTTATATACAAAATAATTCCGCCCCTGTACAAGATATAAAAATAAATTAAAAATAAAAAATGTTTATTCGGATACATTCTTTTTCTTGTCATGTAGGTTTTTTTAATGGAACATCCTGTATATTTTAACAAATTTTGACTCACATTAGACTTATATACTCATTGACGATTAAAAGTAAAGAAAGAAAATAATATTTTGGTTCTAATTTAAATACTACTAAGATTTAAACCTGTCACTGTCAGAGTAGCAAATAATATTATAACATGTAATTAATTACCTTTCATTGTAAGAAATTTGTTAAAATATACAAGGTGTTCCATTTTAAAAATGACATTAAACATAAAATGTCTGTTTTTGAGACACCTTGTATATTAACTATTTTTGTCAATAAAAAGACTGTATTTTTTATTTTAACTTTATTTTTGTATCTTGTACAGGGGAGCAGTTATTTTGTGTATAAATAGAGTTGGGATACCCTGTATATACAGGGTGTTATGGAAATACTTTAATATATTGAAATGGGTGACTCCTGGGACAGTGTAGAGACACACTGAGTACTTTTTTGTTTAATTCAAACTTTTTTACAATTTGTAAAAATACCTTCTTTTCACCTATCTGCTACGTCCCTGGTTACGTAAACACTATAAACACCGGTCCCCGTTCGTTAGTAACAGACAGTAGACGACTTTGTTTGCGATGTTGCCAAACGTCCTATTTTATACCCAATAAACGATATAAATACATAATAGAATAAAAAGGTAAAATGTTATTATATTCTATTTTTTTATAAATTTACTTTAAAAAATTATTAAAAGCCTTATATCAAAATAAATTGTAACAAAAAAATATTTAAATAAAGGTCGATTTACCTTCAATACGGAATATGTTCAAAATGCCCTCCGTTTGATTCCAAACATGCATTTATTTTCCGCTGCATACTGTTTCTCACACGCGCAAAAATGTTTTCATTGTTTCTTATTTGCTGAGCCGCTACTTCCACACGACTTCGCAACTGTTCTAAACTGTTAATGGGTTCACTATAAACAAACTCTTTCATAATTCCCCACAAAAAAAAATCGCATGGATTAAGGTTGGGAGACCGAGGAGGCCATCGAATAGGTCCACTGCGTCCAATCCACCTATCTCTAAAATTTTCATTTAAATATTCCGTGACTATTCTCGCGTTATGACAAGGTGCTCCATCTTGAAGTAGCCACATTTGTCGTATAACGGCTAAACGGACATCATCTAATAAATTGGGAAGGTCGTTCTGCAAAAAAGCCAAATAACCTTCCCCATTTAGCCTTGCTGGCAAAATATGGGGACCTATTAGTTGATTGTTTATAATACCAGCCCAAACATTAATAGAAAATTTTTCTTGATGGTGCGTTTCGCGGAATGCGTGTGGATTTTCTACGCTCCAAATATGCCTATTGTGTTGATTAAACACACCATCGCGAGTAAAACCGGCCTCATCGGTAAACAACACATTGCGAATCCAATTTGGTTCATTAGCAGTTTTTTGCCAAACCACCGACAGTAATTTCTACGCAAGGCGTAGTCTTCTGGTTTTAACGCTTGCACTTTTTGCACATGATAAGGATGTTGACGATCTTTATGTAATGTTCGCCACGTTATAAAGTTTGAAGCCCGACCGGTTTGTGACGTTAATCGTCTAGTACTTATACTAGGATTATCACGAACAGAATTTAAAATTTCCTGCTCTGCGGCCAGTGTGTTTTCGGTACGTCCTCGGCCTCTATCTGCATTTACACCTCGAAAGCTTCCCCGGTCTCGAAGTTGTTGAACTACAGACACGAAAGTTCTTTCACTAGGGGTGTTCCGATCTGGATATCGCTCTTGATATAGCAGCCTGGTTTGCCGAGCATTTTGCCTAGCTTCCCCATAACACAAAACCATGTCAGTCAACTCGATTGAATTTCGTTGCATTTTACATAAATTGAAACAAGATGCAAAACTTAATAAACGCACAATTTGGTAAATTCTTCGCAATATTATTTAAAACGCAAACCAAGGCAAGCGAATTTCGTCTTTCTGTAACCTTGCATATGGCCTTCTTATTGGTCAGTTAAATCATGCCGGCTTCCTTGACAACAACAACGCGAATTTGCGATGTTCAGCTGTACAATTGTACTACATCTAGTACATTTAGTATAATTAGTTTTTTTATGTTTATGGCAGTCCATGTTAGTAGCACAAAAGCTAAGTACTAAGTACCGTGGGTGCCAGGTTTTTAGATGTTAAACCCATTTAACGACTGAATAATGTTATCCAGAGGGCACCACCATTTTATCATAGATTTCAAAGCACACAATAGAGGACAATAACATACCGGCATAAAAAAAGTTAACCAATTTTTATTATCTACTTATGAGCGGCGTAGGCGTTACATTAAATAATAACCTTAAATAACATTTAGAGCTACAACAGCTTTTAGGAGGCTAGGATTTTTTTCTTGGCTGGAAAGTACTTTTATTTTCATGAGTACACTCTTTACACTTTCACCATAAACTTCCCTTCTCTTCCGTACCAATGAGATGTACAGTAATATAGCAACACAAAGTAATTGTTTCATGCATTTTGTAACCGTACATCTGAAGAAGCCCCAAAATGTCCACTTCGGCTCCTTTATCCCTAAGGTATGTTAAATATGCCGTCTACTTTTTATACCCACGGTAATAAGTTCCTAGACATCAAGCTTTTATGAATTATCACAAGAAAAAACAAACCCTGCATTTTGTAGTAAAAAATTTTGATTAAAAAACCTAATTAAATTGAAAGCACCAAGTTTAACCAAAAGAATTCGCTGTAAGTATCATTTTATCGCCCATAACCAGAACAACATGAGACAAAGAAAAAGGTTTAAAAAGAATTGAACTTACAAGTTTCAGTAAATTGATAAACCCAGTTACGTGCAAACTGCAAAAATGTTAGAATAAATTGCAATAAATTTCTTGCAAAAAACATCTAAACTGTAAAAACACCTGTGTTTGTGGCGCTGATCACGGATCTGAAAAAATTTTTAGTCGGAAACATTTGTTTCCGAAATATCCATCATTAAAGTTGACATTTGAACTAACCTCATTTTCACTTTATTCCCCCTTCTTTTGGCATACAATTCTTGATTTTAAGTTAAAGTGGTACACAATATTTGATTTTCACCTTTTAAAACCTCATTCTTCTACGTATTTTACACTTTTTTGAATTAAATTGCATAGCTTTGCTTTCAATCGTTTTTAATCGTAGCAGAATATGGTGGAGGCGGTGGAGCAGTGAATGCACGGTTGCAACGTTTTTAAAGGGACCCTTCCCAATTTATTTGATAAAAGGTGTAAAAAACATAGAAAAACGGGGTTTTAAAAGGTGAAAATCAAATATTGTGGGCCACTTTAGCTTTAAATCAAGAATTGTGTGCAAAAGAAGAGGGAAGAACTTTTTATACGTGAAATTAATAGTAAAAAAGTTTCCTATACGCCAACTTACGTAGACACATTGTATATAGAATATTTACCTTATTTTATTTCACTAAGTAAAAAATCGCGCAAAAAATACCTAAAAAGCACTTTTGGAAAATTTAAAAAATGAGATACGCAACTTTATGATATTCACTACGATATGAGTATAAAAATGTCTAGTAGGTACATAAAATCAACTAATAATAAAATCAATCACATTCTCATCATGGCTAGGGGATATACTCCCGGTATCCCGAAGCCCGGGATCCCGCTCCTTTAACATTTACACTCTTTACATTACAAATCTTCAGCATTAAATTTCTTAATTCCCGGGATTTTCGGGATCAATAAATAAATTTCATTTTTTAAAAATATTATTACCTAAAATAAAACGCACATAGTTTTCGGTCAAGTCAGCCATTTTTATTTTCCAGCTGATTTTAATTAGGTTTACGCATTCTTACTTAAAGAAAGTCATGTATTAGCAACACTCTGGATCGCGCAAGTTAGTATTTTGCATTGAAATATGTTTATTTAAAGGATATTTTACTTTTTATTATTTATAGGGTTTATTATTGCCTTAAGTTTGTTGTATTGTATTACAAATTACACATGTTTTAATGCGATCAATTAGAGTTTATGAGAGGGTATGTCGATGTGCCAAATCACAAAAAAAGGTTGTATCAAGTTGATTTTTCTTTATTTTAAGTAGTTTTTTTTGTTTTAAAGAAAAACAAATTTTTCTATTCCTTAAGAAAGTTTAAAAAATATATTTTTTTATATTTTAAAAATTTTTGTACTACATCCAAATCCTGGGATTGCAAAAACGCCCGGGATTATATTCCCTAGCCCTTGCTGGCAAATAATTAATCTGTCACAAATCGGAAACATTAAATTTATTGTTTCTATTGATATAAATCCACAAGAAAGTTGTTTTAAAATGTTTTCCAGTGGTATGTATATCAATAGTCGTAGAAAAAGTATAGTGTGCAATTTGCCCGTGGCTCGTGTTGCAAAAGTCATACTTATGGGAAATAAGTATCATTCCGTGCTCATTTCATAATATACTATTATTTCTATTTTTTTTTCGTATTTTTAATAAAATAAGTGTTTTTAAAATTTGACATTTTTTTTGAAAAATTTAACACCTTCAATCTTAAGAACAAAAATTTGCGTATCAATGTTTATACAAACTTCTTTTTCTTATTTTAAAGTTAGAACTTTACGTCAAAAGCAGTTATAACAATTAATTTTTCAGGACTTCCATCCAACATGTATCCAGATATAAAATTAAAAGATCTCCTTGGAAAAACTGAAGATGTACAAATGCGCGATGACATAAACATTAAAAACTTGTGTTCATCAAGACCATCTTATGGCATCAAAACTTTACTTCCGGTACGACCTACCCATCCGACTGATGATGATGATAAACCCGGGTTAAAACGTAAGAGAATGCCTTCTGAAAATGTGGAAAAGGGTAAGTGCATGCAACTGTACCTTAGTAACTTTTTTCTTAAATACATTTAGCGCTAATGAAATAAGTATAACTACGGCGTCATTAAAATACCTTATATACCAACCTATTTAAATGTATTTTTTTTGTATTGTTTGTATTGTAAATTTAATTATAATGTTGGAGGATGGAACACAAAATACCCAATATAAATACTTTTTTAAAAGAATTTTTTACACATTCAAACATGTATAGGGTGGAAGACCTAAAAAGGTCAAGGAAAAAGTCAGACATATGCTTAAAATACACCAGAAGTCAGGAAACTTTTAATATTGACCTGGAATATTACACCAGTAAATAAAACACATATTATTGGACCCAGAGATTTGTTGTAAGATTGTCTTATATATTTTTGCTATCTAAACACAAATCCATAATCAGAATTTGATCATCAGGTCACAATTTTTCCTCATTAAAAAAAAAAAAGAAATAATCTGCAGTTTTGATGTTTTTCTTTATCGATTTTTTGAAGACTAAAGAGTTATGGAACAAAAGTGACCACAAATTCGTGCTTATGCCGCAAAAAAATAAAAAAAAAATACACTTTCAGCAAATTCAAAAGTATTATATGCAATGAGTGGAAAAGAGACAATATTACAAGTGTAGAACACTGACAGGTAGAGATTAAACAAACAATGTCGGCACGTGAACATGGTGACGCATCGGTTTCGCTTAGTTGTTGATTTATTTGCTTATGAATTTTTCGAAGTGTCTGAATGTGTATATAGCATGAAAATTTTAGATTCCATTTTTTTAGTTTTTTGAAGATTCAATGTGTCGATATTATACGTTTTTCAGTATATTTTTACGTCTTTAGTAAGAATCGGTGGTCATTGTTGCTCCATTACCCATTACTTCTCAGCAAATTGCCCAAAACCGCCAAAATTGTGGGTTTTCTTCGTTTTTTTTTTGAAGTCTAAAATAAATTGTGACCTGATGACTAAATTCTGACACTGATTTGTGTTAAGGTTTATTAAAGAAATAATTTATCATAAACCATATTCGCATCACTGGGTCTTATTTTTTGAGTGACACTTATTTCTCGGATTTTTCTTAGAAAAAGAAACATTATTACCTATATGTTTTCCTTAACCTGGTAATCAATTACCAATAAATGCTTAAAACAAAAGAAACAAGATTTTTAACACAAACAAATTATATGCTTAAATTATTGAAATGCTCGCGTAACCAAGCTATAACAACTTTTTTTCTAATAAAAATAACCAATAAAACTAAAAATTCCAATAAAGTAATCATAGAAAACCTGAAATAGTCAGGCGATTTAAAGGTACATACTTGCTAAGAACCCATGATGTTTGTAATTTTCACATCAATATGTTTGTGGTATTGTGGCAAACTACACTTGACCCTGTGGATTTGTTTGTTATTAACGATTTGACCTAGAAATTATCACATGGTGTTTTTTTTTGTTTTATTATAAGATTGGTTTAATTTTTTTCTAATGTTAATCGACTTAAATAAAGATATGCTATTTTATACTGGGTCTTCACAGTATTATACGCACGACTTGTTTTTAATGAATTTAAAACACTCGCGTCTATAACTGTGATTTAAGGTAAACCTTCTCACCAAGCTACGCCTTTGTCGATACCCGAACATCAACAACATCTTCAACAACAAATTCAACCATCACCACCTCAACAACTGATACAACATTCTCAACCGGAAGCACCAAATCAACAAAATAATCAACAAGCGCCTCCTAAAACGGGATCATCTTATCCTTCTTTACCGTCCGCCTTCGATCTAGCGCCACCACCTGCAGGGCTTGAGTCGACTCAGGCCCCTACGGTAGCCCAATTTGATGGCGTTATCATTGAAGGCGGTAAAATTATCAAATTAGAACGCATGAAGCAGGAAGAAATCATCAACTGTACATGCGGATTTATGGAGGAAGATGGGCTGATGATCCAGTGTGAACTTTGTCTTTGTTGGCAACATGCCTATTGCAACAATATACAGAAGGAGAGTGAGGTGCCCGAGAAATACACATGTTATATTTGCCTTCATCCATTGCGAGAACGGCGTTCAGCCAAATATTTGCACGATCAGGAATGGCTAAAACAGGTAACTAACCATAAAGTTCATTCCTTACTATAGTTAACAATAAAAATCTTTTGGTATTTGTTATTTAGCAATTTTATCATTTTCTAGTACTGACTTTGATGCCTATTTCATTTTTAGTGAATATATTTATACAATACCGGGTGTCAACGAATCTATTAGACAAGCCATAACTTCTAGAGTATTAAACATATCAAATTGAGAATTGGTATAAGTAAATTGTACAGAAAAAGAAGGGTTCCCACATATTATTTACCTTTTGGTTAGTTTCGGTTTAACCAAAAATGGCTCCAATTTTAAATTTTTAAATGGAGCACTTTGTATATTTTAACATTTTTGAATTCCTAAAACAATTCTAAATAGTGATTTGCCATTTTTTACACCTACTTGATTTTTTGAAAGTGATTTGTAGCATTGCATCTAGGTGGCTATGATTTTTTATTCATGAATTTATTTTTAATCCGATCGGAAATAAATTGTTATCGTTAGATTCGTAAAAAAATCCTTTATTTAAAAAATGTTTGTCTAAAAACGATTGCCATTAAAAAAAATATAGGTAGGCACAAAAATGTCAATTTGCCAAATTGTTTTAATCCTATCTTTCATATTACCTATCAAAATTTTGCCATTGTATATTTCTAACATCACCTAGGGTCACTAGATTAATTTGTATTCAATCGTGTTTCATGTAAAAATCAAAATTGTAGCCATTTCCGGTTAAATCGGAAGTGACTGGAAAGTGAAAAATATGCGAAAGCTCTCCTCTTCCTGTAGGATTTACCTAGACCAAGTCTCATGTTGATAAGTGTAATACTCAAGGAGTTATGGCTTGTCTAATAAATTTGTTGACACCCGGTATGGGAAAATACTCGTAAATAGTTTTCTGTTTTTAAGTTTTAAGTGTCGATATTAAATTATATCATTAGAAAGAATGATGACAATTGTTTGGTTTCTGAAAAAAAAAAGATAAAAAAGGAAAGATGTTGTTTTTACTAATATTTTAGCAAATGATTAAGGGATTAATAATATTTAATAAGGATTGTGTATGTATACAGTGTATACATACACGTATTGATGTTAAGGAAAAATCAGAAGGCTGAGTGTTGTCTTTTAAAAATGTAATAATGGTAACAGAGTGTTTTTGTCTAAACTACCATTTATCAATGCATTTGTCTGATCTTTTTACAGAATTTGGTAGTTTAAGGGTTTATTGCCAGAGCTATGATACACGTTCGTTCATAAAAACTTTTCTTAAAAATTAATAAACATTTCTGAGATAACTGTTTTTAAAAGTATGAATGGCAACTTTTTTACTTAAAACCCTGTTGAATTGAAAATATACAGTTATAGGAAAACATAAAATTGACGGTTTATTTACTTTTTCTAGGGTGTGTTACCAGTTGCTTCCTACAACAGCGTAGATGATGGGGTAAAAAAGCGCTTTGAAAAACTGAAGAAATGTCACGATATATCTGGAGGAGTACTAGAACTAAGAGAATATATGCACACATTAGCTGTTAAACTTAAAATTGCCGAGTAAGTAAAAATGTAATTTAGTGATTTTGTCCCAAGGTACCACACTATTTTCCCTCCTTTAGGCAAAGTATCTCACGTACTTATTTATTCTATAAAAAAAACCTGCAGAAAAGTTCAATAGAAAAAATATTTATGATGTAAGTTTTCTTTGTAAATGGGTCAAGTAAAAAAATGAAATCTGAAAAATATTTTTAAATACTCAAAAACGCTAGTAGCTTTACATTAA
Organism: Listronotus bonariensis; assembly: GCA_014170235.1. Classification (NCBI taxonomy): domain Eukaryota; kingdom Metazoa; phylum Arthropoda; class Insecta; order Coleoptera; family Curculionidae; genus Listronotus; species Listronotus bonariensis. Next base: position 44,420 of record JACEGR010006543.1, on the reverse strand, counting down.
AAAAGCAAACAACAATCATCAACAACATTTTATGTATAAAATTCTTATTTTTTAAACATTACTTCTCCAAATCAATATAGAATATATTTCTAAGTAGACACTGTAGTGCCGTTACTTACGGTCTCGGAATACAATTACTTTAAATATACTTACATAAAGCATTTTAAATTATGTTTTATACATTTTTTGTTCGTTGCTTTTTATTTTAAATATACAGCATGGTTAATTGAGTGTGCTAAAAATTACCATTTTTTTTCAAAATTGTATTTAAAAAAATATATTGTTCACAAAAGTTTGAGCATGGTCTCAAACTATATTAATAGCAGTTTTTTTTAAATCTAAGAATATACAGGGAGTATCAAAAAATAAAAAGTACATAAAAGTAAAGTAATCTTATTTTAAAAAACATTTGCTTAAAGTTACAGTAGTTTTAAGACTAGGTTTATATTTTCCGACTGTAATAAAACTGCTGCTTTAACATCTAAACTAACATGTCACGTCATCAACAATACAAGACAACAGGATTTGTATTAATGTAATTGTATTCCTAGGTTTTGATGTTTTAGAGGCTAATGGTAATATACTAATAATATACCCTTTGAATACAGTATGTTCACGGATAGACTTTACAATAGGACAAATGAACCAAAAATTTAAATGTGCAAAAAGTTGTGTATGGCAACTGCTTTTGCTTCTTAACAAATCAAGGTTTACGTTGAGAAATTTTTATTTTATAAAGGGGCTACAAATACTACAAAAATGTGAAAATTGGTCAAGACAAAACTGCCTTTATTTTTAATAATTTAGCAAAATGTCAAATAACAAAGGTTTTTAGAATTGTATGAGGATCCAATGTCTAAAATTTTATATAAAATAAGCAATTTTTTTCTAGTATCATTTTTTTATTCATGTTTTGCACCTTTTTTACATTATTTACCTAGTTTTAATAATCAATATAATTAATGTCTTTTTGTTTGTCAAATATATTTAAATACAAAAATGTAAAACCAGGTAAATTACGTAAAAATGGTTTAAACGTGAATAAAATAAAGATACTAACAAAAATGTTTATTTTTGACATTTCAGATATGGGATCCTTAGGCTTCGACCACGATACTAAGCGTAAGCGGCCAGCGTTGAGCGGATATGTGAGAGCGCTGTCTTTGATCTTTATGCGAGAATAAAAGAACTTGTTTTTTAAAAACAGCCCGCTTTAATATTCCTGAGCGAAAAAGCCCTGCCGCTGGCCGCTTGAAACGAACAAATATTATCCGCGAAGCGTTTTGTATGCACGGTGTTTCTAAACAAATGCGAGAAAACTTAGGAGATGATTTTTCTACAAAAATAAGAAAAAAAACATCATATGAACATAAGTCCTAAACGTCTTAGTTTTTGAACTACAGAGTGTTAAAATTTCAAAAAAAAATATATTTTTAAATATCCTAACTATTATTTACCCAATTTTGTTTTAATTTGGCAATATTATTAATGACATTAAGGGGGTAATTTATTACTAACTTAATTACATTTATTAAGTAACGTCTCGAGAGGCTACTGAAGGAATATTTCCCACAAAAAACGGTACTCCACTGACTGTGTAAATGTGTGTAAAATTTTTGTGCTTTCTTTAGATTAAGCAATTAAAAATACTGCTTTTATGTCTCCTAATTATTTTCTGTATCTTGTTTAGTTTAAGAGCAAAAAAAATCACTTAATTGCACATTTTTAGACCATAAAAGCATTGCGGAATCTTTTTTTTATAGATTTTATAATTTTTAATTAGCAATTATGTAACCAAAATAATAAGGTTTATTATCCATTATAACAGTTTTTACTAAAATAAGTGTTTTCAATTTTTGGTTTTTTGAAGAAAATATTTACACCCTGTTTCTCAAAAACTAAGAGGTTTAGGACATATGTTCATATAAAGTTTTTTTCTTATTTCTTGTTAAAAATCACCTCCTAAAACTTCTCAGATTTGTTTAGAAACACCCTGTTTAAATTGGCCTAAAGACGCTGTTTACCAAAAAATATGGTGGTCACTACCGGCAACATAAAGATATTTGATACTTTCCGCTCGACGCTTACGCTCAGTGGCGTGCAATGCTATTAACAGTAAGGTTGGCAAAATTTAAAAAATAAAATAAAATAACTTTCCAACAATTAACACTCGCACAGCCACACGTCGCACTCATTTACTTTTATAGGATTATACCTACTAACCAAAAAAATAAATAAAAATTACTACTACTAATTACTGTTCAATCACAACAATCCCTTCTGTAAACAGAAAAAAATCGACTGCATAATTGATCCATGAACCCTGTCTCTCTCTCGAACTGTGGCCTTCCTAATTGTTCGTTATTGGTCGAGTGTCACGCTCAGGTCAGGTCGGGTCGCCCTCTGAAAGGCTGGAAAGCACTGCTTTTGATCTCCGTAAGAATTCGCACATATCAGTTCAAATTGCTTTGCAGTCTTTTAAATAGGATGCTTGTACAGAGTATAGCGGTATGGAGAAACTTTAATACAAATAGCAGCTTGTGGCGGCGAGAGGTGTATATTTGTATATTGATTCTTATATTATTAATTAAGTATATTATGAGTTGTAATATAACTTGGGCAATATAGTAGGATCTATAGATAATTAAAACAAATACGTTACTTGGTAATTTTTCTAGGGTAGGCAATGCTTTTTTGCATTTATTGTATGCACGCCGCTGCTCACGCTTGTTATCGTGGCCCAGGCCTTATTGAATTCTAAAAACCTTTTTTATTTGTCATTTTGCTGGATTATTAAAAATAAAGGCAGTTTTGTCGTGGTCCACTAAACCAATCCAAAAAAAATTAATACAATAATTGTATAACCTTTTTTTGACAGAATGTTTTTTTTTCGTTTCCGTGTATCTAAGAGTTTTTTACCATTTTATTTTTTAGAGCCAAAAATCATCCAAAACTCTATCTTTGGTCAAAACCTTGGGAAAAACTACAGCTACCAGAAAAATCTGAAATAAAAACTGAAGAAATATCGGACGTAAAACCAAAATTGGAAAACGTCGATAGCCGATTCATTAAGAATGAACTTGGAATTGATAAAAATGAACATCAAAATGACTCGATGCTAATGATGATTTTAAAATCTGGTAAAGAGGATATGCCGATGCTAAACATGCATAATAACATGGCACCGATTATTCCACAACCAGAAGCGGCCATAGACTCAGATGATTGTAGACTAAATCTTTTAGATCATATTGCGCATGCTGAGTCCTTAATTGAAGAACGATTGGATGACTTTGAGAAGCAACTTGATTTGCTTGAGGATGGAGTAAATTTGGAAGCGGACAAAGATTATCCTAAAACTAGACAAACATTGCAGTTGTTAATGAGGGATCTAGACACCTTAAAAAGGTTTAGTGAGTTGTCAGTTGTTTAGAATTGCATTACCAGTTTTTGTTGCCTTTAAATATTTTATTTATTTTGTTTTAATTGTATACGATATTATGAAATTAATTATTATAATTAATAACTATATATGAACATTCGAATTTTAAAATGATCTCTATTTGTGTTTTATTTAGTTATATTTCATATCGTATGACCAGCTTAATGCATAAACGGGCTCTATCTCATAAACTATCCTAAAATTTGTATAATACTTCGGGTTTTATTGTAATACATTTAAAAAAAAATGCAAATATCAATATTTCGTGTAGAGAGTATAAGAGAATCATTCGTTCGAAACCAGTCAGGGGTTGGTGACTTCTATTTGCTCGGAAGGAAAAACCTTTGGCTAGTGTGATAATCTGCATCGCCAGATCGGACAGTGTTCGATAGATGCAACCTTGCAGTGTAAGGAATGATTTCGACTGTTTGTCAAGAATACTTTGTTTTGTTAAATTTATCTGTAGTATTATCTTCACTGCTCCTTGACACCTGGTAACAGTTCTCCAAATCATATTTATAAGAATAAGTCATTTTGTTTTAATTATATTCTGAGAGAGCATTTTGTTTCCAATATTTTGATTTCACATAGCCGGTATTTTGGGGAACGCTATAATGTACCCATGGCACTTCAGATTAGAATTTACAAGAACAAATTTTGAAAAAGTGGTAAAAAATTACATTTAGGGTGTAGTGTCGGGTTGAGCCACCGGGTAAATGCTCGGTGGGCCAACGTTTTGGGTACAGTCATGGAGGTAAAGCGGGGAAAAATTTAAGGAAATAAATATCAAGAAATGAAAAAAATCTGCAATGTAAAAAATAGAATTTCGTAATGTTTACAAAAGAGCAGTAAATTAATTGCAATATGATTTAAACCAATTAAATATTAAAAGGATAAAAAAGTAAATTATTCTTTCCCCATATTTATAATATTTTCTTGAAATAAAATGTTTATTTCTTCTTCTAATTGGATTTTAATACTGCGATAGCCAGCTTTGATATTTTATTTTGTTTCAATTTGGAAGCATTTATAAATGAATGTTAGGTGAAAAATAAAAATATTTTTAATTAAACAATGGAACTACGCTCCATTGTTTAAACAATTGTAAATAATAGTGCGGTTATTGCACACAAATCAACCCTTATAACTATATCTTTAATTCATGTTTTACATTATTTTAAGATCTGCTGAGTCAAATTTAAAGCAAAAATCAGCAAAATAAAATTCTTTAACGCTATCCATGTTTGCAAGTCACTTCTGTTTGTATGTTTATTTTGTATTATGTATGCGATTGTGGCGCGAAATTCGCTAATACAGATACCACCTTTTTCCGGCGCGAATTCGGGCGTAGTCGCGCGAAATCCTATTCGATATCAAAAAATTCTAACGGACAACCAGCTCTGGAAAACACACGTTTGTTTTCTGTACTTCCCTTTCTTAAAGATGAGTTCCCAAACGAAAATGACATTTAAGGTGAAAAAGCAAACTATTTTGCTTAAAATTTTTTTCCTTTTCAATTTTTAATTTTTGCAAGTTGGGTAGATACAGATTGTAAAAAAGATACTACAGTTTATTTTTTCGTAAATATCTCGTATTATTAAAAACTTCGTTTAAAGGTATTTTCAAACCAACGAGGGAAACGGCAACAGGATGACGAAAGCGAACGCGGAAGCTTGAGAAATTAGTGCATTTTTTCTTTTAATATTTTACACCAGTAAAGCTTTAAGACTTAATGTATGCCAGTTTATCCGATGAGGAAGAGGTACTTGTGATATTAACAGTAACAGAGGATCAGTTCCGAATTAACCTATAAGCAAATTAAGCAACCTTTTTATTTTGTCCTCAAAAATTTTTACAATAGGGAGCCCCACAGGAGTACATTGCTTAGGGCATCACAAAGTCTTAATCCGGCACTGCAGAGGATGAAATAAAACGATAAGTTCTAAGGCTATAGATTTTTCTATTTAGTTTTAAATTGTTTTGAAAAATATTTTTTGTTTTATAATACTTACGCACTAATTTTATTGTTTTCTCTGCTAAATTTCTAGCTTAGAACATTGAGACCAGTCAAAAACACAAGAAATTAACACTAGAAACTAAACAGAATTGCCGCGATAAGCGGAAATATTGTGCATGCTGCGAACCAAAATAATTTCGCGGCTAGGAGCCGCGAGGGAGAACGCAGTATGTTTGTTTATGTATCCCGCCGTAGAATTACGTCTCAAACGGATCCCGCTATCGTTCCCTCTTCCGCGGTCCCGCGTTGGTTTTAAAAATATTTTTAATACCTATACTTATTTCTGAAAGAACTGACATACAAAAATATAAATATTAATAAATTAAATATGACTATATACTGCTATACATTCCGCATAAAAAAATAAAACTAAGGTTCATTAAATACGTTTCTACTTCTTCCTATTCTCTGTATTTCGTTACTTGAGGTACTTTCAGGTGCTTCACAAATATAACTATATCGCACTGAACAGTCGCTGCCTTTGTAAATATAGGATCTTAGAGCAGGATTATAAGCCAGTTTTAAGCAGCGGCCTTCCCCTTGTATGGCAGCTGATGGATTTTCTTTGTTGTTTTGAGAACCGGGAGCTACTATAGGTCTTGCTGTGTTACTCCAAATCCAAAGAAGGCCAGGGTTTAAGCCTCCGACCCAGAAATCTTTGCCTAAAAATTTGAAATATTTTATACTGTGTAAGGCTTTCGCGGCCATTTTCGGCTAAACTTAAGTTTTTGGGCTGTTCTGCCGTCGTTGTAGATTTTGTATCCTTGACGTTTCGCCAGCGCGAGTGGTTGGCATCCTCAGAAGGTTCCTAATAGACTACTTGCGTACTACTGTGGTGGTACTACAGTAGTAGGTAAGTAGTCTACTAGGAACTTTCTGAGGAAACTACTGTGGTGGTACTACAGTAGTACGCAAGTAGTCTACTGGGAACCTTCTGAGGATGCCAACCACTCGCGCTGGCGAAACGTCAAGGATACAAAATCTACAACGACGGCCGAACAGCCCAAAAACTTAAGTTTGAAATATTTTCTTATTTATGTCTTAAACCCTTAATACAAGGTCCTATTTAAATTGCATGTTAGAATAGCTGAATGGACCGTGAGCTGAGCGTGACTTGAGCTATAGTGTGGAGTGACCCTTAAAGTGATAAATTTAGGGATTTATGAAGCCTGTCTCAATTTTATTTTAAACTCTAAAGGGCGTCATCGCTATCTACAGGATCTCTCCCACATTTAAAACGAAATTACTTTTTTACGGCCACTCTGTATTTATCTTTTACACAAAAATTCTTATTCCTTAACATACTTAATCTCAAAAGGTATACGTTGTAAAAGTTAATTTGAGCAGCCGTTTTTGAGATTTCTGGTTTTAAAAACTCACTTTTGTATGGTCAAGTCTAAACTATACAGGATATTTCAGCATAAAATTCTGATAAAATAACTTAAGGATTACACTTGTAGCAGCATCTTATTCTTAAACACCCAGGCATACAAGAATTTTTTAAATCCAGATATCTCAAAAACGGCTGTTTAAATCAACTTTTACCACACATACCCTTTTTAGGTAAAATATTTTGAAGAATAGGCATTTTAATTAAATAAATAAATACATGAAAATAAAAAAAAACATATTTCATTAAAGGTCGCGTCCTCTGGAGTTTACAATAAAATTGAGCTCGCAGATCTTAATTTTTACCCCACAAAATCGCCTCTAGCCGGAGGGCAATGCAACAAAATTATTTATAAAATCTAATTGAATATTTGACACTCTGTAACTATGAAATCATCCACTTTTGGAATAAGGTAATTTGCGCTGGATCGTCATATTTTAGCGTTAGGAATTTGTTGTAGCACAGCACCTTTCCTTCTAGAGACACCCTGTATATTTGATATAGGTCCCACGTCTCAGTTTTAAAATAAAATACTTTAAAAGACCTATTTGCGCCCCTAGGTGTACAAAAACTAAAACATTTCTGTATTATGCCATATTATTGTTATTATTTTAATTATTTTGTTGTAAATGATCACAAATATTAAAATATTCCATTCCGTAACCACAGTTTAGAGTGCAGTTAAAAAAATAATTAGGACCTTTTCTGTTTATAATAATATATAGTTTACGTCAGTACGTTCACTTTAAAATATGCAAAGCGTGCCACAAAAAGTTTTTTTTTGGTATTACAAAATTTAAACATGCACGATCGACTCAAAATTTTCAGAAAAACATGTTTTACTCTTCAGTTGCCGTAAACGAAGTCAGCAAGTAATATATTTTTTTTATTTTGCATAAAAAAAAGTCTGTAAGCAAAAAGAGCATTAGGATTTCTGTTTTTTTATCAATTGCTATTATTTAAAAACATGTTCTTTTAAAGCCATTACACTTTCACTACAGAACACAAATATTATTTATGAAATTTATTTCTCGCAAAACAGGATTTTTTAAAAGGGGCACTTTTTTCATACAGTTAATTTTCCATATGGTAAGAACTTTTGGAGACACGCTCTATATTGCTTTGGTTTGAATAGACGCAATCCTTTTCTTGTTTGGGTATTTATTCTCAAAAGAAAATGAACATGCTTTAGAGACAAACAACTTACCTTTTAGATGTGCTTGGCTTTGTATAAAAGCTATAACATCTTGATTTTCTTCTATGGTTTCCATTTCCGCCAAAACTGCTCCTAACTTTTTACAGTGCTTACTAGCTACTTTCCAGTCATACTCTCTTCCCGCCATTGAAGCAAACATATAACAGTATTGTCCCACTCTTGTAAAGTTTTCTTGACATGGCTCTGAAATTATTTTTAGTTATATTGTGCATTGGGGTGCCTCCCTCCCAGAAAAAAATACATTATCGTACAATATACATATCCTTATAACTAACTTTTAAATTTACTATAGATAAATACATTCAGATTGGCTAACAGAAACCTTAGTGGTTGGGGAGCCCAAGAGGGGATTTCGGGACAACAGCGCGGCAAATTAATATACCCGAGGTTACTTTGTACCCGGTTAAGTATCTCCACCAAATATGAGCCCCGTATACAGGGCCGATCGTAAAAAACAAAAATATATCCATCAGAAATTTTCGAGCGCATCAGATTAAAATAGGGTAAGTTAATTAGATGCTAAACAGTGTACACAGCGTACAGCGTGTCTGATTATTGACTTTACGAAAAAAAGTCCTGCTTGATGAGAAAATAAATTTCCACAAAAGTATTTATATGTTGGATATACAGGGTGGGTTAAAAAAGGCTTGTTTTCAAATTAAAATACAGGTTACTTCCCAACTATTGTACGAAATTTTAAAGGGTGATTTTACGTCATTTTATGAAAAAAGTTCCCATAAACATATGTCCGGAGTTGCTTCGTTTCTGTGATACAGGGCGTTTAATTTTTTTAGGTCTCTATTTTATAAATGTGATTTGATACGAAGACAGATACAAAGAAAAAATATATGACACGTAAAAGTTGTATTTTTAGGTACTTCATAGGAAAAAAACATTAAACTACATAAAAAGCCAGTGGCGTACATTTTTCCTTTTTCATAAACTTACCAAATTTTAACCAAATTGGTTTAAGGGTATTTAAGATATTGAATTTATAAAATACTGATTTTTATAAAAACTTTAACGCTCTCTATCTTGGACGAAACGAACCAACGAACATCAATGTTTATAGAAAATTTTCTTTATAAAATAACATAAGAAGTCACTCTTTTAAGTTTGCTACCGTAGTTAAGAAATACCCTGTATAATAATTTGGAATCAAGTTTTTTTAAGCCACCCTGTAAATCCAACATAAAATTTTTTTCCATAAATTTATTTTCTTATCAAGCAGGACTTTTTATAAAAAGCCACTTTTTTCGTAAAGTTAATAAAACGTTTCCCATTTGATAAAAACTTCCGAAGGCACGCTATACAATGTGTCCAAGATAAGGATCCTAAGCATGGGAATCTCGGTACCTATTGGAGATACAGCTTAGGTTAAATTAGGAGAAAGTTGTGTGTTTTAAAGCTTATTTACATGCCGTATAAAAACTTTAAAAAATTTCGTGGCCTGCTGAGATATTTGGCAAAAACCAAAATTTGACTTTATTGATTTTATTTTTTCTGACTTTATTTGAAGAGATATAAAAAAAAACTAATAACATTTTTTCATTGGCACTTTTTACCTACTACATGATGGAATTTTTAGATTTTATACCCGACGTTGCGTTTTCAAGAAACCATCATCAACTTTGTTTTTTTATATGGCTCGAAAAAAAGTACACCCTATATCTGATCCCATTTTTTTATTACAAATTCAACGATGTATCACATGTCATATTTTAACTTTTAGTTAAAAGAAAAAATGTATTTTTTATATTTTTTTAAAGTTATTTTTAAGTAGGCCTTGCAAACAAATGCTTGGACGTTAATACCTGTTACCGTATCTGTAACATAATTTAATATCATTATAAAATAGTATTTGTCATTATTACCCTGTTTGTCGAGTTGTTGTTTGTAGAGCAATTGTTCTTATTGTTACTGTTGTCTCTGTTATTGTTTAGTGGTGAATAGCTAATATCTTATTATAGCCATTATAGCCATGAAGATAACTTTGACATGCTAACTTGCTACATTTTGTGCTGCAAAAATAAATAAAGATATCATTTCTGCAGTTAATGAATTATGGTAAATACATGGACCTGGTATTTTAGTTCCTAAAATTCCACACCACATATTAAACCCAAAACGTTCTTGATGTTTCGATATTTTCTTAACATGCGGATTTTGTTAAGTCTAGTAATGCGTATTGCGACGATTGAAGATACCATGGTTAGTGACCATACTTTCGTCGGACCATATTGTTTTTGAAGAGAAAATTAAATTTTCTTTACACGGGCATGTATACCACTCGCAAAAATATCGGTGCGTTCAAAATCTCCCGGTTTAAGTCCTTGGCAAATCTTAATAAATTTATAGGGGTGATCTATTTTTACGCAAAAGAAATTGAGCTGTGGATTTGGCTACTCCTCCATTTTGTTTAATTTGCCAACTTGATATCTCAGGGTTCTTAACAACGTGCTTGTAAAACATTATTTGGGGTTTCTTCTAAAGATTCCTTTTTCGGGATAAAACTGGGTTTTTAAATTTCGAGCCAGCTGTAAGAAAATGGAATTTCATGGCTGTTTTCTTTCTGGATATGTATATACATTGCCGCTGTATTTACAGTATTTTTATGGCACAAAATGTAGCACGTTAGCATGTTAAACTTTTTTCATGGCTATAATTGCCACCCGACGATAATAACACAATAGATATTAACTATTCACCAATAAACAATAATAAAGACAACAGTAACAATAAGAACAATTGCTCTAAAAACAAAAACCCGACAAACAGGGTAATAACGACAAATACTATTTTATAATGATATTAAATTATGTTACAGATACAGTAACAGGTATTAAGGGGATGCCGTAGCACGTTAAATGAGCTAAAACGCAATTCGCTGCCGTTTTTTAAATATTTGTTTGAGAAAAAAGTTGTAGATCTATTGAAAAGTTTCTTAAAATGATCCAAAGATTATCGGAAATTTGGTTATATTTACGGTTTTGTGATTTTGGGAAATTTAATGTGTTAATTATTACCATTACCAAAAATCAATTAACTTTCCGATAATCTTTGGATCATTTTAAGAAACGCAATTTTGCTTTTAACTAAAAATTAAAATATGACATGTGATACATGGTTGAATTTGTAATAAAAAATGGGATCAGATACAGGGTGTACTTTTTTCGAGCCATATAAAAAATAAAGTTGATGATGGTTTCTGGAAGACGAAACGTCGGGTATAAAATATAAAAATACAATCATATAGTAGCTAAAAGTGCCAATGAAAAAATGTTATTAGTTTTTTTTATATCTCTTCAAATAAAGTCAAAAAAATCGATAAAGTCAAATTTTGGTTTTGCCAAATATCTCAGCAGGCCATGAAAATTTTTCAAGTTTTTAAACGGTATGTAAATGAACTTTAAAATAAATAATAGTTTAAAAAAACTAAAAAACACGCTTTTATATGCAACCGAACTAAAATTAGAAAATAATTTTTCATTAAAAAAAATATTGTCACTTCAGAGTAAAAAGCGTGGGGTGCTTAATATATTAAATGTTATAATTTTATTATTATATTTGCCAATATCTATGAGGAAAAAGTTATTAAAAAATAGTAAAATGCACCCCACGCTTTTTACTCTGAAGTGACAATATTTTTTTTAATGAAAAATTATTTTCTAATTTTTAGTTCGGTTGCATATAAAAGCGTTTTTTTAGTTTTTTAAACTATTATTTATTTTTCATTTTTTAGTTCAATATGCGTGTATGTATGTATGTATGTAAAAATGCTCCAGTTTATTCACTAAAAAATTCCTTCGCCATTTTGTCAAGAGTAGCGTATTTTCTTTAAAGTTCCTGAGAAAAGTTTTGGGAGGTTGCCAAAAGATGGCAACACAGGTGTTGTTTTTATAAAATAAAGGATTTTTTTATCCTGGCGATCCTAACCAGGATAACGGGATACTGTTTGCAGATTATTGCATTGTCATGGGTCCTTAATACGTGTGCACAGTTTCAAAGAAATCGAATAGCTGGAAGTTGGTAAAAATTAGACTCAAAGATTCCGTTACATGAGATAGATAGATAGATAGATAGATGGATAGTTACAACCCAAGTTAATAATAAAAGCGTGTTAAAAACACAACTTTTTCCTAATTTAACCTAAGCTGTATCTCCAATAGGTACTGAGATTCCCATGCTTATGATCCTTATCTTGGACACACTGTATATTCCACTAATCTGATAATTTGAGAGTGACATAAAGAAAGCGGACGGCTACAAAGTTGTAAAAAAAACGTTATTTTGACATTCTCCAGTGTGTGTGTCTTTTTTGGTTTTTTTGAAGAAAATCATTTTAGGTAACGAAATACGATCCGAACGATTTACACAAACCGAAGTAATAACAGTATTTTTTTTGACATATTTAAATATCTATAGCCTCTTTCTTCCCCCACCGATGAAAAGGTGTACATTATAATCTTTTTTTCTTCTAATCATCTAAGCTTTGCAACCCAATGGGTCTCTATGACGCTCGAGTAAATCACCATTTAGCATCGTGGGCTCCCTACTATAGTCTAAATATTAGAACGTGAAAATAAAAACATTTTATTGTATATCGAAGTAGGACAGACAATTGCCGGATAGACGGGGGAGTTCTCATCTTTCGTCGAATGCCCCGGCATTATGTACGTGGTGTGTTTTTCTTTATTCTTCTTGCTACACGCAGTCTTACTTTTCTATTTTTTGATGGCAGAGTAATCAAGAGACGCGTATGCCACCATATTACATAAAGAAAAGATAGCAAATAGAAAAAAAAGCAAACCATTGCTTTTCCATTGGTTTGGAGAAGTTAGTCGAAGCCCCATTAGTTGGAGGAGTTAAGCAATCAAAAAATAGAATGGTTAAACTGAGTGTGACGAGTAGCACAAACAAAGAACACGCTTCGTACTTGATAACCTGGCATTCGAGGAAAGGTGAGAATTCTTCCCCGACTATCCAGCAATTCTCTGTCCTTTTTTGGTATACAATAAAATGTTTTTATTCTCATAATCTTTATGAAACCTAAACCCAAGGTCTCCGTTAGCTAATCTTTATTATTTTATTTTAAAAAATAAATATAAATTTAATAGAAAACTAACATCCAAAACCAATTATACCCCACAAAATATCTATGTTCTTATCGAGCAGTACATGTAGTAGCCCATTAAATCGTTTTTATTTTGATCTGCGCCTGGACTCTCGCAGTTATGTCGAGACGGTAAATCCATTGAAAGCGTTAAATATGCAACACACCATTTAGTTACTATGACAACACGAGACGGCTGCTTCATTTGGGACTCTGAGATATTTGACCATTTAGGACTTTTTTCTGCAGTAAAGACACGACAATTTAGTTATTTTCTCGTAATTGAATTTATTTTCATAAAATTAAAGTTTGTAGTCTTCTAAAACTTGTATTTAGCTCCTTATTGTTCTTAGGTCTCGGCCACGATAACAAAGCGTAAGCGTCGAGCGGAAAGTTTCAAATTTCTTTATGTTGCCGGTAATGACTACACTATTTTGTGGTAAACAGCGTCTTTAAACCAGTTTATATACCTTAAAAACGCTCCGCGGATAATATTTGTTCGTTTCAAGTGGCAGGGCTTTTTTGCTTAGGAATACTGCAGCCGGCTGATTAAAAAAACAAGTTCTTTTATTCTCGCACAAAGATCAAAGACAGTGCACTCACATTTTCCGCTCCACGCTGGTCATTTCCGCAAAATTCCTGTTAGACCAACTAGAAGTGCCACTGGGTAAAATATTACAAAATATATTTAATAATTAATAGTTTAAAAAAACTAAAAAACACGCTTTTATATGCAACCGAACTAAAAATTAGAAAATAATTTTTCATTAAAAAAAATATTGTCATTTCATAGTAAAAACGTGGGGTGCGTTTTACTATTTTTTCATAACTTTTCCATCATAGATATTGGCAAATATAATAATTATAACATTTAATATATTAAGCACCCCACGCTTTTTACTATGAAATGACAATATTTTTTTAATGAAAAATTATTTTCTAATTTTTAGTTCGGTTGCATATAAAAGCGTGTTTTTTAGTTTTTTAAACTATTAATTATTTTTCATTTTTAGTTCGTTATATCAATTAACTTTGCTACTCTTGACAAAATGGCGAAAAAATTTTTTAGTGAACAAGAGTAGCAAAGTTTGGAATGTTGCCAACAGATGGCAACCCACTAAAAAATTTTTTCGCCATTGAGTAGCAAAGTTTGGAATGTTGCCAACAGATGGCAACCCAGGTGTTGTTTTTATAATATAATGGAATTTCTTTTTCCTGGCGATCCAAAGCAGGATAACGGGATACTGTTTGCAGATTATTGCATTGTCATGGGTCCTTAATACGTGTGCAAAGTTTCAAAGAAATCGAATAGCTGGAAGTTGGTTAAAATTAGGCTCAAAGATTCCGTTACAAACATAGCCAGATGGATAGATAGATTGATAGATAGATAGTTACAACCCAAGTTAATAAAAGCGTGTTAAAAATAAATTTGTGTATGGAAACTATCAATTATTTGTTTAAAATAATTTTAATTGCATTATAACATTTTTAAACAATAAGTAATTGTTAAGAACGGTACTTACCGACATCCACTCTGTTTCCGGCCATGACGTAATACAACATTTCCTCAACTCTCCTTAATCGTTTTTCCATAAAATCCACTTTGTATACCAGTTTTTCTATGGCGCTTAATAAATATAAGTCTGTTTCTGACACTTGCCGTGGGGGAGGTTTATTGTTAATAGAAGGTTTATAACTGTTGTTGGGATTATTGACAACTATCTTTCCAACATTTATTTTACTTTCTTTTACTGCTTCTGGGTCTATTCGGTCTTGGATAACATAAGCATGTTCGGAGATGGGTATTTGCATTACTCTGCTTTGTCTAAAAATATAATAACAAATAATAGTATAGAAAATAAAGCTCAAAAAGAAATCTCACAAATCGATCGAAAATGTGATTCTATTATAAAATATATTTCATACATTTTTTGCGTAAAACTAGATATTTTTAAGTTATTTAGGATTAAAAGTAAAAATTGTTTACGAAAAAATCTACGTGTTGAATGGGTTTATTATGCATTTTATCAAAAAAAAAAAAAAAAAAACTGGAGAGCAAAATTGAAGCTCTTAAAAAGGAAAACAAAATTGTTTTGTTATAATTTTTCTACGACAGATAAGAACCGAGATACAGCGTGTTAATGGTTAGCTTTTTTCATAAAATACAAAATTTGATAATTTCAAAGTCAAATAACGGCAAAATGCTGCATTTTTCTAGAAAAATTTATAGGATTTTAGACAAGAACCTAATTAGACATTTCCTAGAAAAATGAATAAATAGGTTAGGTCATCCATTTTGTTTTTTTAAGCTAATTCCAGACTTAAATTGCTTTTTAATTCTATAAAAGGCACTAGACCCCTCGCAACATTTATTTAGAAATTAATCGCTGTACTATTTATTTTAAGGTAATGTAGTTTTATTGATAATTTCGTTATTATAATAACGTTCCATCTGGGGTTCCATTGTTAGCCTCATGAATAATAAAAAGATAGAGAACGACGATGTTTCTCTACGAATTACGGACGAATTTTTGGATTGTAGGAATAAAAATAAAGTCACTATCATAAGCGATCTCTATAGCAAAAATGGGTTTTAGGATAATTACAATTTCTGAAAAATTCCTGACAAAAACATTTTTTTATATTCTTACTTACGGTTATATATATTACTAAAATATATTACTAAAATATAAACTACGTCATTGCCTACATTTTAATTTTGATTTTAAAGTTTACAGAGTGTTCAGAATCTAACATTTAATATCAGCTACTTTTTATTTTAGTGCAAATTACTCGCTTATTATTTCAGATTTTGGAACTAGAAATAGGGTAAGTTTATTAAGCAATTCCTATGCAAAAATTGCGAGATTTTTAAGATGTTTAGGATTTTTGAAATAATTATTTATAACAAAAACAAAATTCAGTTTTTCCTTATAGGATGTTATTTTAAAACGAAAACCCTGTAAAATGTTTTGCTATCTCTAAAATGTTTTCTTCCTCTTAAAAAATGTAACATAGGCTAAAGTTATTTAAAAAAATAACACAGCAAACAAAAAAATATAGCAGCAAAGCCATAGTTCAATTTTTCCGAGGTCATAAATGCATTTATTTTTAATCACCCTAGCTTATATTCCATTTTTGAAAGTATTTAAAAATATATAGGGCGCTCTACTTAAAATAACAAAGTTGCCGCATATCAAATAATTACATTTTCTATTTGACGTAAATTCTTTAGACATTTTAAATATCCTAAAAACCGTACATTTTTGGTACTGAAATTTCAGAACCCTATTTTTATTCCTAAAATTGCACTGAAAAGTAGCTAAGTTTCTAAACATTCAACATTCTGTATTAAAAATATATTAAAAACAAAGGTTTTGTACTAGAAAACGAGTCGTTGGTGGTGTCCTATTCTGTATAGAAAATAAATATTATCACTTCTAATACCACTAGTGCTTAATTTATTTCTAGAAATTTTTCAAGGCCACGAATATTTTGAAAATTATCCTGAGCTGCAGGCGAGGGATAATTTTTCTAAAATATTCGTGGCCAAGACAAAAATTTCCTGAAATAATTTAAGCACGTGTGGTATTCGATGATAAAATTTCACACCAAATTGGTTTTGGATTAAATTTTTTATTTTACCAATTGTAGTTGCAAATATATATAATTTTAGAATTTAATTCTTTTATATTATATTAAACTAGCTATGATTCCCGGCTTCGCTCGGGAGTTTATATGAGACCCAAATAACCGTTGTTCTGAATGAAGTTCAACTACTCGACAGTAGATGGCGCCACTACACATATTTTACATTTTTGCCACCCACAACCACCCACTTCCACCCACCCCGACCAAACTCCCTTACTCACAATGGGATACCAAGGGGTATTTGTAACCCCGACGGGAAGTCGATCGGAGTTGCGGATGATAGCGAAAATCGTGGACACACGAACGTACATTAGCATTTTATATAATATATTAGATTAGATTTATATTACGACAGTTGGTAAAAACAGTACATTTTGATTTTTTAGACTTATACCTAGCTTCCGTTTACTCATCAATTACTTAAAACTGTAAATTATTTTATATTATGGCACGTCTAAGATACCTGTGGTAGAAAATACCATTATTTTCTTATTCCTGTATATTATGGTGCAATTTCTATTATAGCTTTTGGCATACTAGATAAAGCAAAGTTTTTTATAAAAAATATATTTTCTTTTTAAATATTTAAAATATAGTTGAGTATAGTTAAGTTCTTCCGTGGACACACTGTATTATTTTTAAGACCGTATAAGTTCCATAATTTCATTTTTTGAGTTATTTGAATTTATTTATTTATTTTTATTAGTTTATTACAATTTTATTATAGTTATTGTATTTACAAACTGTTAAATTTTAAATTTAATGACACATAAACTAAAAAAGTCGAAAGTAATGGTAACATGATCTAGGTAGGGTAGGTACTTTTTTGGATATAAATACACGTAAGTTAAGGTAGATAGGGTGAATAACCCATACGCTAGCACTGCCCCAAATTATCAAATAAATAAATAAAATTCAAAAGCCGCGTCCAGATTTGCAACAATTCGCCGCACCGCTCCACGCCGCATACAGCGCCACAAAGCGCGCACCTATAGTATAGACAGAGTTCACGTCGTTTTAAGGGTGTGGCGAATGATTTGCCGGTGATTCAGAGCTTGTCGGTTTTTTGGCGCAAAAGGAGCGCGCGAACATTCAGGTTAGTTTGGACGGATAATTTTCCCCGAACATCATAATATTCCCAACCACCGAAATCGTACGTCAATCGAAAGCGTCAATCAGTGTTGGATTTACCAGCAGGCTGAGTAGGCTGAAGCCTAGGGGGACAAATTTTTAGGGGGCGGCCGATTTACTTCATAAATTGTGTATTTTGATTTAGAAATAAAAATTAGTATTTCGAAATGATTTATTACAATTAGGGTTGTTAGTAAACATGTTTTTTAGGTGAAGACCTTTTTTTGCTCCTCACAATTTTTGTATGTCCATATGGGATAGTAAAGTAAGGTTTAGGAGCGGCAAAAATGTATAACCTACGGGCGACAAAATGTATAGCCTTCGGGCGACAAATATGTAAATCCGCCAATGATATCAATGGTTTAAGGTTAATTGTTGTAAACAAAAAACAATACAAGAAAATATCTTTTATTAAATATTTATAAAATTGTGAAGTTCATTATGAAATCTTGTATATAATATTATGTAAGTTAAACAAATAAATACATTTTTATTATTGTTTTAATAGGTAGGTTTTAAAAAATAAACAAGGGCAAAATATCCACTAAGCTGCTGGAAAAATAAGTAAAAATCCTATTAGGTAAAAGTATGTCTATTTAAATTAACATGAACAAATGTATTTTTTTAGTTTTACTTACACAAGACTTAATAGACAAGATATAACAATGAATTTTATTGGTTAATAGTTAAATATTAATAGTTATTTATTAGATAAGTGACTTATATGTAATAACTCACGTGTCTAATACAAAATTTTATCCAACACTTTCGTATAAATCGTTTTAATATCGAAAATAATTTGAAAACGTCATCCATTATTTGTTACTTGTCATTGTCAACACCAGCAACAAAATCACGGCGAATTGTTGGAAGTCTGGATGCACCTTAAGATTTGCACTTACTAATTTGGGTTACCACAATAATAAATAAATAAATTTATGTTTTGGAATCCTACTATTGGAGTCTGAAAAAATTATTGAAATTCCTACCTAAGATAACTTTATTAATATTAAATTTTGTCAATTTTATAAAAGTATTATTAGATTATAAGTGATTATTGTGTATTACAGGTTACCTCCATACTAACTAAATATAAAAACTAATTAAAAGATATTTTAAGAATGGAAATATTTTTTAAATGCAAATCCTAACAGTGATAGTTATGTGCTGAAAATTAGCTCGTTCTATGCTATTAATTGGGGCCATGGTGAGAGACCCATTTTTTATTCTTACGTGTCTAAAAATCTTGGATAGAGATCAACCATGTTTTTCTTTTAATATCGTCTTAACGAGTAAAGAACTATTTTTCACAATAATAAATACGCTAAAATTAGGACTAACTCTTAAAGTGCTGATAATTAGGTATTTTACCCTATTTAATTTTAGAACATAATAATAATAATATGTATAGGAAACTTACATTTTCTCTATATCATAAGTACAGAATAATATTAACAGATATTTAAAGGTTTTAATGGTAACGCAAGTCTTATTGTCGTTTCACAAAAAACAGCCTGCTAGTGTAAGACTTTAAATTTCACATCATTAATTTTCTGACTTTAATTATTGAAATAATGTTTATTTTTTAACATTAAGTCGTCGTTTCTCCCGTCACAGAAAAAAATTGTATTATCCGCGGAAACAACTTTAGATTTTAACTCTCGACTTTTTGTCTTCCTTCGCTTTGCGTCGGGAGACAACACAACATTGAACAAAATCTAGAGCTTTTTTCCCTTGTATAATTAGTATATAAATAACTATTATTACCTGCTGTTGCTGCCCCCTAATGCCCAGTCTTCCAACAAAGGACTCCAAATTTCTTCTTCGGTCCAAACGGCCGGATTACTACTTCTTCTGACATGACTTGTATTTGTCAAGTAAATAGCGTGACACTTATTTTCACAAATTATAACAAGTAAAAAGAATAAAGCAACAGACTTCATGACACAGTTATAAACGTTTATGCGAAGACACGAGAAATATTCATGAAACAATTCAAAACAGATATGTGATATTTTGTTGATCTAGCCGATTACTCTCTCTTTTGTTTTGGGTATGTCTTAATTTCTTCCGTACCGGATTTTTTATATATATTTGGTTTATAACTAACACTACGACATTTACAGGTAATTTAATTATATCCATTAAAAATAAAGTATGCCCTTATAATATTTAAATAATGAAATACAGTCGTTTGTTTTTTGATAATTATGTTACAACTGATCCGGGTACTTGGCAATATTTTATTGTTTTTTGACCTACTTCAACAGGCGGTTACGCCAATGGGAAATCCGTTAAACTTGATGCGAATGCGGAGAAAGTGTTTTACTTAAGTATAAAGACCATTAATATTTATTTACCGCAGTTTTTTAATATTCTAGAAAAGTGATTTGCAACAATGTTTTCTGCTATTCTCTTAATTTTTTATTCTTTAAAATAAAGGTTAGACGCGATCTGCGATAGTTCTAAAAGATGTGCATAATTGGTTGTCCCCAATTAATATCTGGGTTTTGTAGAATACCTTTGTGTTACCAAAATTCGGTTTTAAAACATAAATATTCATTTTTAGAAAATATTTAAGTAATATCAAGTAACAAAACACCGAAAATCGAAGACAGAATATAGGTGGGGGGTCATGGTTAGTTTTGGTTAGTTAAATCTTTTTTTTAATTTCTTAATTAAAAAATTAATAAAAGAACACTACAGTTTACCTATTTTATTACTTTGCCCAAGATATGGTGGGAATTATTCATAATGGCCGGGTAAAGTGATCACTCGTGCTATTTTAATCACATTGCCCAATTGAGACGAGCATTATGAATACAGACCGGTCATTATTAATAGTTCCCGGACTCATCAAATTGCCCGTAACATTAATTTATCTTTTTTTTGTCTGGTCAAAATCAAATCTACTTACAAATACTAGTTTTTGTTTGTTTTACTTAGGCTAAGACGTACATTAATTTTTTTTTTTTAAATGTAACGTAGACTCTTTTAGGATATACAGACTGTCCACGGATGGGGTTTTCAAGAGAACAAATGAATTAAAAAAACATAAAAAAAATCGAGAAAAAGTTGTTTATGATAAATAATATGTTTGTTTGTAAAAAAAATGATTTACTAAGAGAAAATGTTTATTTTGTATACAGGGTTCGAAAGACTTGAAAATCCTAATTTTTATTCAGGAATATACAATCTTTATTTTTAATTTTTTAGCAAAATTTATTAAGGACAAAATTTGTAATGGATAAAAATAATTTAAAATAATAATACAAAGTTTTTTTTGAACTCCATTATTTGGCAAAAATGCCACGATTGTGTAAATGGGGGAAGCAGGTGTAGGGAAAGCAATTTTTAAGAGTTTTTATGCCATTTTATTTAAAAAAAATTAAAATATTTTTTTAAGTAATACAAATAATAGTTTTATTAAACTTTTGATACCCCTATAAAATAAATAGTCATTCAAAACGCTACTTAAAAAATAATCCTAATGAAATTTTGCTTAAAAAGGAAAAATAAAGGTTAAACAAATCATGTTTTCAAGATTTTTAGGTAGTAGTTATTTAAAAATAACGACCGTGTTGGCACTACCGCGTTGTCTAAAAGGTGCTGTGAAATGCATTACTGCATGTTTCAGTGCTTGGACAACGTTGACGGAACAGGGGGAACGATGGGTTAAACATCTAATAACCCGGCACCCACGGTACTCTGGTATTTAGGCATATGCCTTCGTGGGATGTCAAAAGATAAAAAAAAAAAACCATGCATACAAAATGAACATTTTATTTTCGTTAATCCTATTTATTATTATTATTTTAATTTGTCCTCTTGTAAACTTATTTGTGGACAGTCTGTAAAAACACGAAAAATCGTAAGTATGTTTTTAACAGGGCAGTTTTGTATTTAGCCACTATTAGTTTAGAACCTAGTTTTTTTGTGTTTTTGGGTTTCGATTTGACCCTTGCTTACCTTATATACAGGGTGTCCAATAAATATTAAACCACAGATTCTTTATGCCAAAATATTAAGATTTATCCAAACATACCTATACCCAAAAGTTGATAATAAGAAAGATACAGGGTGTCAAAGAGAAAAACATAACTAGGGGTTTTTGACATATGCTATTTAGATTTGATATTAATTGTTATGCATAAACTAGTGGGGGCTAGTTACACTATTTGAATTTCTTCAAAAGTCCCAACTTTTTGTGCTACTCTGTATGTCACATCTAAGTAAACCAGTAAACATCCCTATGCTTTCTTTACAAAAAGATATACACTGTAAGAATGGCTCTGAGCACCCGTTTTTAAGATATCTGTATTTAAGTGGTTATGTTTAATCAAAAAATGCCTTTAAAAATAGCGTATTAGTCATAAATAGTAATAGTCTAGTCTAGTCATAGTCTTCTTACAATAAACGAATGATAATGTAGATATTCTTTCATATACTTTTTGGTTGCACTAAACCACTTAAATGCAAATATCTTGAAAACGGTTGCTCGGAGCCATTCTTTTAAAGTACATACATTTTTTTTGTGTAGAACGCATAGAGGAGTTAACTGGTTTAATTAGATGTGGCATACTGAGTCAGAATAGCACAAAAAAAGGAACTTTTAGAGAAATTTGTAGTGTAGCCCTCACAAGTTTACATATAAAAATGAAAACAAGATCTGAATAGCCCATGTTAAAAGACCCCTAGATACCGAGTTTTATTAAAATATTCAAAACGTATTAAAAATAATCGAAAAAAATTTAAACTATTTTTCTCACTTTGACATCCTGTATTATCCTTATTAACAACTTTTGGATATAGGTATGTTTGGTTAAATCCTAATATTTTGGTATAAGAAATTTGTGATTTTTCTGTGTACCATTAATTAGCGGACACCCTACATGTTTTTTTAATTATAAATGTTTTTTTACTGTCAGTTAGTAGTCGGTTTCTGTTTGTCAATGTAAACCATTTTGGGTAGCATAAAAGAATTTGTATTTTTTAATCAGGCGGCTGCATATGCGTGACAAAAAGACCCTGCCGCTTGAGGACTTGGCTACGATACCAAAAAAGATGCTGCGAGCGGAGGTGTCAAATCTCTGGACTGGTGGCCGGCCAATGGCTACAATATTTTGTGGTAAACGATGTTTTGAAACCAGTTAACATACATTAAAAACCTCCGCTAATAATATTTGTCCAATTCAAGCGGCAGGCCTTTTTGTTTACATATATTGCAGCCACCTGATTTAAAAATACAAATTCTTTTATGCTAACATAAAGATTAAAGGAAACTATAATTGTCTTTGATTAAAGGCAGGGCCAGTGCCGCATTTACCAGAAGGCTGGAGTAGGCTGGAGCCTAGGGCGGCAAATTTTGTACTTTATAAATTGTTCGGTTGATTTCGATTTGAGGAGCTCTTTATTTTATTTTTTTGCTCTATCAAAATTATTTTTCAATTAAAAAGAAAAAAATTAGGGGCGGCTGAAATTAATAGCTTACGGGCGGCAAATATGTAAATGCGCTTCTGGGCAGGGCCCTAACACTTTCCGCTCACCCCTCGAAGCTTACTACCGTAGCCTGAAACGATATTACAGCGAAATTATAATATAAAAATATTAATAGCGAAGCTTTTTAATGTACATATCGTTACCTTAATTGTAAAACCACCTAACTCCATTTTTAATAAAACTTGCATAGTCATCTTTAGCTTTACAAAACAGGGCTAAAGAATTTTTTATAAAAACTGAAATATGGTGGTTTTACAATTAATTTAATTAATTATTAAAAAATGTGATTTTGATGCCATCTTTCGTCTTATTTTATAAGATTAAAGATGGTAATGCATGTTTCATATTAAAAATGGAGTTAGGTGGTTTTACAATTAAGGTGTCGATATGTAAACTGGTTTTAAAACGACGATTACCACAGAATATTGTAGCCAATATCGGCCACCAGTTTTGACGGTCTGTGCTCGTCGCTTCCGCTTGGTATCGTAACAAAGGCCTTAAGGTACTGGCACACATGTACACTTCTGTGGTGCATCTTTTATAGCGGGATTATAAATAAACTTTTTGTTTACACAAACATGTTTGTGTAAACATATAGTTTATTTATTATCCCGTAATACAAAGATGGGCCACAAAAGTGGACATATATGTGTGCAAGTACATTTAGAACATGTTATAAGTGGCATATGAACTGGTTGGTTGATATCCTGTACGAGCACTACTGCACTAATGCTAAACAAACTGGTACCAAAATTTCAAATGAAAACTTTCTTAAGCGTTACAGTATGCTTAATACAGTGGGTTCGCCTAAGTTGTCTACATATTATGGGAAACTTAATAATTATTAATTTTGTAATTAAGGTTATTCTTTATAAAAGTTCTGCATGGTTTTAACCCTAAAACCCCACTATAAGATATTGACTTTTTTCAGTCATATACGAAGCTTCTTAAAAAAATATGAAACTTTTTTACTTTTTTTCGTTAACGATGATAACTTTTATATTTGTGTATTAGAGCCTGGTTATTCTGATATACTGGCATTTTTGAAACGTAATATGTGAAAAAAGCATAAAAAATGTCATAACAGTAAATATGATAGTGTTTAGAATAAGCTTGCACCAATGTACAAACTAAAATCGTTAGCTTATTTATATACTTTTTGACTATCCTTTTATATTTTTAATTATTAATTTTTCTTACTCCTATAAGAAGTAGGTTATATTTTAATGAATCGTGGTTTTGGATTGGGTCATCATCTTCTTTTTATTGTAATTCTAAGTTTACATTTCTTTTTTAAAAATATATTATTCATGCACTTTTATTCTTAAAATTTTTAAAACACTTTTCTTCAGCTTGTTTTGTATTATTTTTGTTATAGTCCCTTTGCAAAGGAAACAAAGTATTAGAAAACGGCCAGACTTAAAAGCGCGCGAGCGACAAGCTAGCTAGCGGTTTTCATGAGCTAACATCTAATGTTAATTTTTAGGTGTTAACTAGAGGACGCCACCTAAACTACTTTGAAGTTCTTAAAAACGTCCCGACTTTTTGTGCTACTCTGTGTGTACCATTTAAGTAAACCATTTAATTCTCCTATGCTTTCTACACAAAAAAGTGTATTTTGTAAGAATGGCTCTGAGCCACCGTTTTTAAGATATTTGCATTTAAGTGGTTTAGTGCAATCAAAAAGTATATGAAAAATAGGTACTTTCAATCATTCTTTTATGATGAGGCAGTTGTAGTTATGGCTAATACGATGTTTTTAAGGCATTTTTAGGTTGGACTAAATAGCTTAATGGCAAATATCTAAAAAATGCTTGCTCAGAGCGATAACAAAGTATACCTTTTTAATGTAAAAAAACATCGGAGAGTTCAATTCTGTTCTGGGATGGTACATACAGGGAAGCAAACAAAAGTTATGTTTTAAAAAATTTAAAGTAGTGTAGGTAGCGTCCTTTAATTAACACCTAAAAATTACCATCAGATATAAATAGCTCATGTCAGAAAACACTTAGATAAGGAGTTTAATATAATATTCAAAATGTATCAATTGTCAAAAACATTTTTAAATAGTATTTAAACTTAGACACCCTGCATCTCAGTTAATATCAACTTTTGTAATGAGAGAAGTTTGGTTATATCGAAATATTTTAACTTTACAAGTCTTCAGTTGAACTTTGGCCAAATACTTAGGGACCATGCTGAATAATAGAAAAGGTAATTATTTTGAAACCGGACTCGTCGATTTTGTTAAAATTTGAGGCGCTGATCATATATCAATATCTGAAGGTACATATATTTTTTTTAGAGACTTACTGAAAACGTCCGAATTAGATTTTAAAATTGCATAATATAGGTATTTGATAAATTTCAGCTATTTTTTTGTAATTATTTTGAGACTTTAATTGCAGTGTCATTTTCTAATTACATATGTAAGCTATTACAAGTTTTTGACAAATTGCTAATTCACAACATGGTTCTATTAGTATAGTTGTACATTATACAAGTTTTATTTTAAACTTTCTCCTTTAAAATTAATATTTTTGAAGTTATTACGCGTTAATATCAAAAATCCTGTGACACCAGCCTGGCTCGAACACATCATCCAACATCTGGCCAGGTATTACCCAAGATTAATAGAGGTGGCCTAACTTTTGATTTAACAGCCGACACATGTGACGTCAAGGGTTCAATAAAATTTCGTTATTTCTTTATTGTTTTGTAAAAATCGTGTTAATCGTGTTTATATTTCGGAGTAACTAGTGGATTAAAATACTTTAACCATTGTGTGCGATTTTTGGTAATTTTATTGTTAATTTTATTTTATTGGACTTTTATAAATCATTTGGAACAACCATAAAACCAAATATTCATTTCTGGCTTTAAAAAATAGTTTTTGTGTCGTTGTTGCTGATTAGTTGAGACCGGATTATATGCATTTGCATAGTTTAGCCATTTACAGGGATAATAGCATATTTTTAGTAGAATGTGGTTAGGATGAATATATATTATCGTTAAATTTTTAATATTTTTAGAATGCAGGGGTGGGCTATTCATCAAGAAAAGCATGAGTAACCGATGGTTTTGTACAACCTAAAGACCTTTTTTTGCAATTTAATTTTTTCTGGACTGGAGAATTTTATTTTTAGTCACTTAAGAAACTTCCCGGAAAAAAGTGTATAAAATTAACACAACATAAGAGCAAAAAAGAAGAGCATTATCAATAAATAAGTAATGGAATCACTGCATAAACTATATACGTAGTGAAAATGTGCTTCACCAAAGCATTGTGAAGAGCAAAAAAATGTCCACATGCTTCCCATTACAGACGTTTGTGCAGACCCATACATTCGTTGTGGCCCTGGTTACAGTAGATCAGAAAATACATACCTACTACATATGTACCTGACACAACAACAACTGACGCACTCATAAAGACCCTAAGTAAGCAACACAGGATGTGTTTTGTGCTAAAAAATTGCCAATACTCACTGAATATTTTCCCCATAAACAACATACTACTGGCACTTTTAATAAACTGACAATAAATAGTACAATTTAAGACTGTTACTTTACTGTAGTACGAATCTTAACAGATAACAATAAAACTTATGTGGTTCTTTTTAAAATCTGGGGAAGCAAATATTAACACATGTAGTTAAACAAAAATTACATTTTGTAAGTATTAAATATCGCCATTTTAAAAATAAACCATGTCAAGTACTTTTTATCTTTAATGCACTGAAATAGATACAAAAAAAGTTGCCAAATTACCGAAATGTTACTGTAACATTTTGCGCCAATAAACAAACAATAAAATTGTTGCTCTCATATTATTATAAAAACATAGAATAAAATATTAAATATGCTATGTTAAAATACACAGTTTAATTTTTATACACAAAAATTGTTTTAGAGTTAACACTTACAAAAATAAATTAAAAACATTATTATATGTCGTATTATTCATTACATAAAACTTCAATAGAAAAAAACCTACAGCGCTTAGAAATAATTTTTGCTCTAAAAGAAGTTTTTAAGCTTCAGTGGCTTTAGTTATGAATAAATGTTTATTGAAAAAATATATATATTTATAAGATGTTTCCTCTTCTACCAAAAAGAACAGTACTCAGATAAAGATACCCTTAATAAGTTAGATAGATTTAATAATAATTATATTTTAAAAACAGTTTAAATAAAATATTTATTTAAGATTAAATTTTGGCCTTGAGGTTAAAACAAGTTTTAGATTTTTATTAACCTTAATAAAATATACGTCTAAACGCAGTAGGCTGTTAACAGTATTTATAATTTTAAAAAGCCCTAAAGAAAAAACTATTAAAAAATAACTAGAAACTAGCTTGAAAACTTAAAAATAAACGGTTAAATTACTACTTTCTAGAACTTTGGGAACCGTGTCCATATTGTTTAGATTTTCAGTGCTGTCTGATTCAGTCTAAAAAACAACAAAAATAAAAAACCATAGTTATAATTATAATAAAATTAAAATTAAAACAATATGATATTGGATAATAATATATTTGGCTGGTGGAAGGCGTATAAAAAATGTGTTTCGTTGGTCATAAAAAATTTGGGGTAAAATGAAATACTACCCTTAAGTAAAAAAAAACATATTTTATTATTCGTAAAATACAAGAAAATATTCAATTAAATTAATATAAAATTAATTAAAAAACTCGCCCCTATAAAAGTTCTGGTTAGTTCTGTTTCTGAATCGCCTCGAGAAAAAGTTATAGCAACTGGTCTTGGTTGTTGGGCGCTTGTGCGACAGAAGTAACCAGAACTTTTTGGGGACAAGTTAGCTCTACAGGAAGTATTGTTTTAATTTATTATTAATTTTAAACTAATTTAATTGGATATTTTTAGGTATTATTTATTAATAATAAAATTATTATATTTCTAGAATTTGGGGGAAGTATTTGATTTTACCCCAACTTTTATGACCAACGAAAATAATGTTTTATAAGCTTTCCAGAAGGGTGCCGTTGCCATTTAAGATTATGAAGTGACTGAGGAAGCAGCTTACGGGGTTGATAAAGGTGTTTTGAAAAATGCGTCATTTATATTCGCCCTAGGATTTATAGAAACTGTTTATTTTTTTATTTTTTAATATTTGTCTTGGTTTAGGAAATATAGCTATTGTAAGTTTTAAAAAACGTACCCTGTATGACAAAACAGGTTTAATGCCCACTTTTAAAATTCCCACTTAAGTTATGGTTTAGTTAAACTCAAGTAAATGCCAAAAGTGACAGCAATATATTTTAAATGGACGGGTTCATGTAACAGTCGAGTTCAACTAAACCATAACTTTAAGTAGCAATTGCATCACTTGGCTTGGTTAAATTACCTTATCATCTCCCCAACTCAGTTTCTTAACTCTTGCAGCTGCAGAAGGCCAGATGACATTTACCGGTGGTGCTGGAGCAGGATGGACTTTAGGGCTTGGAATTCTAGATTTAGGTTCACTGGGCACACCTCCCAAAGCTACAGCTGTACCAGGTTTAGATTTGTCACCACCGAATACAGGATTACTAACTTGAGGTCGTTTTGGGTTTATTTTTGCTTCTGAAAGTGGGGATGGTTCCCTAGTTGGGGTTCGTTTTCTAGAAATATATAACTTCAAGTCAAAATAGGGAATAGGAAAATATTGCTATGCTTTATTTAATAAAACTATAAATACCACAAAAATATCTGTATGGATTAACTGAAAATCAACCTTTTTATACATAGGGTGACAAATAAAAAAGCCAAATGCATATTTCGATAGTTAAAACAATATAATTGGATTTTTGGATATACATTAGTGGGTCTTGAGCTATAATATTTTATTAATTTAAAAGTGGTAGAGCTTAGGTATCTATATGCCATTTTGTAATTATTTTTTGTCTATCAATATGTTCTATGTGGAAGCGACAATATCCCACTATGAGATGCCAGTGCCAATTTTACCCTAGCAATTGCAAACGGTGTTCAAAATTGAGGCCACTCGTATGTCCAGTAGTACACTCTTTTTTATTCCTGGGAAATTTTTATTTTGGCCTTTAGGTCATTTAGCTCTGCCACTCTACTCTAATCTAATTGGAACTTACACTTTACAAATATATGCAACCAATAAAGCAACAATAAAACTTAGCAACAGAAGGACAGTACCAAGTCCAGCTAATAAAATAGGAGCTCCTCCTGATCCACGAATTGTGGGAACTCCTGTAGCAGCGTCTGCATTAGCACCTGAAAAGTGAACTGTCACAGGAACACTGGCTTTATTTGGAGGATCGCCACTATCAGTAGCTGTAACTGTTAATGACGCTGTGGTTCCTTGAAAATCTAAAACATTATTTAAAACTGAATTTAAAAGTTAAATTCTGTTTAACCATATAATAATGTTATATATAAATATTTTTTATAAAATAATTTTAACCGAAAGATAATGAATTTTTGTATCGTAAGTAATTTTTAATATTTCATTTTTTTTCATTTAAAGTAATCTTAACTTTTATAATATTGTGCAAGAACAGAAGAGTTCTTCAGTATATATAAGTTTTAATTATCTTAAAATGTTTAATAAAATTTTTTATTTTATTCTGGAGAAAAGCCAAATAATATTTTGTTTAAATATAATAGTGTCAGTTAGTACAGTTTTATAATATTAGCAATATTTTTGCTATTGTAAACCTCCCTGCATATCATAGGGTAAGTTTCACCAAAGCTTTTTGTATTTAATAGCAAAAAATATATATATAAAGCAAAAAAAATTATAAAGAATTAGTTTTTTCAAAATACTAAAAATTAAAAAAAGCAGCCTTTTTAAGTCCGTGGATGCACTGTATATGGAAGAATACATTAAATCATTCATATTCGGTGTGTCCGAAATTGGTAGGGAAAGTATTGGGATATTAAAAACCATAAGTGATATAAAAATGATTAAATGGGAAAAGTATATAGTAGGCCATTTAACCGTTAATTAAATGCCTTTTTGATGACGGCTGCATCTTGTGTAGTTTTTGAGATATTATAAAAAAACTAAAAATGCAGAAATGTGCATTTTGGAAAAATGTAGTTAGTTTGCTGTAGTTTTTTTTATATTTCTTTAAATCTGTAAAAATATTATGAGGACAAATTTTAACGTTTCGGTGTTGAGATACCATAATCCTAATCGAATTTTGTTTTTTAATTCCTTACCTTTAACATCTCTAAGCCTTAATTCGCCACTAGGTGTTATAAAAAACAAATGATCATCAGGACCACTAAGCGATAAAGTTAAACGATCACCACGATCTCCATCTGCTGCCTCTACTTTGCCCACTAAGTCATGCACACCGCCATTAACGGTAGTAAAGAACTCATAATGTGAGTACCGAAATCGTGGTTCCCATTCATTGACGTTTTGTACCGTGATGTTAACTACACTTGAATCATTCTACAATAAACAATACATGGATAAAAAATAATACCGCCCTAAGGATGCTAATAAATAAATATAATAATATAATGTATTTAGTCTTATAAACTTGCTAACCATTAATAAAATGGATGCCATACGCAAATAATAGAATAGTAGTTAAATATACCTACATTTTTTTATTATTGGGCCATATGAATAAAAAGAAGCAAATGCGTTTGCTTATAAGTAAAAGGTATTGATCATAATATAGAAATAAGAAAGGATTTACTTTAACGTATGAGCATTTGCTTACAAGTGCGAGATTTTACTTATAAAAAGTGCTGCTGCTATTCAGTAGCTTCAATTTTCTATAAGTAAATACTCGCACTTGTAAGCAAATGCTCACTTCGTTGGGCGTTAATTATATTTTTCCCTGAACTTCTTTGTTTAATCCTAATAAAATATAGCCTATTCTTTTTAAATGGTGTAGCTTTCTAAATATAAAAGAATCTTCATGATCGGTTTAGTATTTCCAAAAATTAGCCCTTACAAACAAACAATCAAAGTTACAACCTTTACCTACTTATTTATAATATTAGTATAAATGAATATCAAAAGAAAAAATCTACCAAAAATATGTAAATTCGTTGCTTTTTTATCATTTTTCATAAAAAAGAAATCTGCATCTGCAAAGAATTGAACCCGGGGCCGCCCGCATGACAATCGAGCATTCTACCACTGGCCCACCGTTGCTTACAACTAACTTTCAAACTTAACCTCTTTATAATATAAATATAGATTGATATACCTATGTCAGTATTTTTGTCTGATTTTTTTGTTTAATCAATGATAAAATATAGCCTATAGGCTATAGCACTCCTAAATAGTGTAGCTTTCTAACTGTATAAGAGTTTTTATAATCGGTTTAGTATTTTCGAAGATTAGCCCTTACAAACAAAGTTATAGTTCATCCAAGATAGCCGACCCGTGCCGACTTTATTGGGCGTTAATTATATTTTTCGCTGAACTTTAATCATAATAAAATATTGCCTACAACACTCCTGAATAGTGTAGCTTTCTAATTGTGAAATATTTTTTTATCTTTGTAACATCTCACGAAGGCTTATGCCTAAATACCAGTGTACCGTGAGTGCCGGGTTACTGGATGTTTAACCCAATATTGTTGTGTTCCGTCAACGTTATCCAAGCACTGAAACATGCAGTTGCATTTCACAGCACCTTTTAGACAACACGGTAGTGCTACCACGGACCTTATTTTTAAATAACTACTACCTAGAAATGGCAGAATACTACACAGTGGTTTGCCGTTGCCAACTGTGAGGTGACGAGCTATTAAAAATCTGATGTCCGACTCCGAGATTCGAACCCGGATCGCTGCGGTAAGAGTCTGACACGCTAGCCTCTGCACCACTGATCGCCACATATATTTATGAGCGTTCCAGTATTTCCGAAGATTAGTGGCTACAAACAAACAAACAAAGTTACAAACTTTACCGCTTTATAATACTATTATAGTGTGAACACCCTGTATAGGGGGTATATGGGTTTTAATAATTTTAATATTTATTTAATTATTTCGGCATTAAAGAAATCACATCCAAAAAATTTAAAAAAATAATCGAAAATATAGTGCAAGGTTTTTTGTCACTAAACAATAACAGAGTCTAGGTCATATTATTTTATTCAGGGTCAACAACGTGCTAAGTCACCAAAATACCAAGTTCAACTTGGTACATATATACAGAAATTGTCCTAATAATGGGGAGGAAAAGATTAGAACAATATTAGATAAGAAGTAGGTAGTAAAAGTAGTAAGTAAAGTTTTAGTTAAGCCCCGTACGGGCTACCTCTAGTAGGGGGTACGCCCGCACTAAATTTAGTTAGTCAAATAGTTCCTGTAGTCTAATTTAATAGTGAAATAAAAAAGATAGTTTTTATGGTCCACCGGTATCATGGTCCTAAGAAGATAGTTCCATATGGTACATTGGTCCAAGTGACGTGCAGTGGCCCTGTATATTTCAAAATTATACGCCACAATAGTATACTGGGTTCGTAAAAAGTACTGCAACCTAAATATCTTTAAAACCGCTAAATCTACATTGCCACACACAAATGTGGTATCTGGATAGTATCCAGTATGAAGAATTCAATAGTAATATCGGCACTGTTGCCAGATTTCCCTGTTTTGTGCTAACGCATCTTTTTGTTTTGTTAAATACATGCCCCATTTATTATATATTGCAATAAATTGCTCTGGCCGAATTTATTAAGTCTACAAATTTTCAAAATTTTATTTTTACTAGCTGCTAAGATATGACAACACCACATTTTAGGTGAAAAGTTTACATGCACTTAAATATCTCTAAAAGCGCTTAGGCTGCGTTTACAAATTTTGGCATTTAAAGGTTTCTGGGCAAGTTGAATTGAACAGTGATACTGTCATTGTTGCAAGATTTTTCAGTTTTGTGCTACATGTAATATTTTTGGCACTTTAAATGGAACACCCCATTTATTTTAGTTGCAATAAAAGGAGCATGCCAACTTTAGTAAGATTCCAAATTTTCAAAATTCAATCTTTACCAGTTATCAAGATATGACAACACCCCAATTTTATTACCATTTGGAAACAATGCTATAGACTAAATAATTAGCCATGCCTAAAAACCCCTTAATACCATAATTTTGTAAACACAGCTTTAGCAATTTTAGAGATATTTAGGCTCTAAATTACTTTTTGATGGAAAGTGCAGTGTATTATATCTCAGCAACTGATAAAGACAGAGTTCTGAATATTAAGAAACTTACTAAATTTCATCCCGCCCAATTTAATGCAATAAAAATAAATGGGGCATTCCATTTAAAAAACTGACAAAAATACGTGTAGCACAAAACTAGGAAATCTGGAAACAGTGCCTATATCACTATTTAATTCCACATGTCCAAAACACCTTAGATGCCAAATTTGGTAGATATAGCTTCAGCGGTTTTAAAGATATATAAAAGTTGCAATAATTTTTACTAACCCAGTATAGTATAGAATACTATAGATGTGGATGAAGAGTGGTAACCATTAATTCAACAAGATAACATTAAAGAACTAGAAAACGTAACGCTGACACCTACCAAATTCAAAAATGGGTATAGTAATTTTATTTAGCTTTAGATTTAGTCTGCAAAACCACGTAAATATTCCAATAACAAAACATTTTTAACTCTTACCTTTTAATTTTTTTCATGGTTTAGTTAGGAAAAACCTAGTTGGCAATACAACTCCCAAATTTTAAAAAATAATAATAAATCGGTGTTTTTTATGTTGTAAGTATGCCAAAATTTTAGTCTCCTTAGTATGACTAGTTCTATAACCTTAAATATTTATTTTAGAAAATACTTTTAAAATTTGTAAAACAAAATACCTTTTTAAATTTTTGGATCTTTTTGGGCTTTTTAAACAGTGGCGTAGCTACTTTGGGGCTAGGTGGGGCAGTGCCCCAGGGCCCCGGAGCTTAGGGTGCCCCTTGGTAGTCGAAAAGGGCTTTCGGGGTAAGTACAGAAGAAATAGTGAAAAGAAGTAAAAGTAAAATAAAGGGGGACCTTTTTTTGCTTTTCACATCTTTTGAGGTCTTGGTTAGTATAAATAAAGATACATAAAGAAAATAGAGAAAAGTAAAAAAGTACTGAGGACCTTTTTTTGCTCTTCAAATTTTTAGGGGCCCCAATTTTTTTATCCCAGGGCCTCTGCTGCCCTAGCCACGCTACTGTCTTTAAATAATCTCATAAAAAACTACGAGCCAAAACTGAAATAGGGCTTAAATAATAGAACTTAAAAGTGCCCAAAATATTTCCCTAAATAGGATTCATCATTTAGTAATGATTCCTATTCTAACTTATGTAGTATAAACAAACATCCAGTATAGTTACCTTCGAACTAGAATGTAAAAACTTTTAACTACTAACTAAACTATGTAGAAAAAGTTTTAAAAGCAGTTAAGGAATTTAAAAAGCAGTACCAAGTTGAAATAGTAAGTAAACTGCTTTATTCTAGGTGCTTGCAAAGACCTCCTGTCCTATGGGTTTTAATGAAAGTAATTCAAAATCTTTTGGTAAGGCTAATAAAATAGGTCCTTTAGAAACTACCAGCATGCAAGTATTTTACCATCGCTGTCTAGAATTTACTTACTGTTTTTCCATCTGTAGCAAAGACTTTAAAAAATACTCCTGCTTAGCTTCATAGTCAAGTTTCCCTTTAAGCGATAATTCTCCCATTGTATTAATAGCAAACGTTTTTAGTATACTTTGGTCGGATACAAAGTACTTAAGATGATGTCCAGGTCTATTGTTAGATAAGGTTCCTATTAATGTCCCTGGCGCTAGAGCTTCTGAGACACCAAAATTGAAAACGGCATTTAGAAACTTAATACCTTGTCTTGAATGGCGTGTGACTGTCAAAGTAGCAAGTGCATACCTACAAAATTATACAAATATTAGGTTTATTTTTTATAATTCGGTCAGCAAAACCCACCTATCCGGATTATCCTGTTGCGTAGCCCGAATAACCAAAATAGCAGGAGTGTCTAGGTCATGTTTCTCTAAATTTTTTCCCAAACTTATTTTGCCAGTTTGTCTATCTAATCGAAAAAATGCATATTCACTACCAACGCCATTCCATGTATAAAATATGGGCGCACCAATGCCTTCATCTTGATCAAAAGCACGGATATCACGTGGCTTAGTTACTAATGTGGCTCCTTTTGTTGGAGGTTCAGGAATCTCGGCAGTGTATCTATCATCTAAAAATCTTTATAAACAAAAATTTGTTAGAAAAATCGTGTTAATTTTTAATATAATTTATTGGTTTAAATGCAACTCTTATTTTTGAAATAACTTGTGGGTGACTGTGCTTCAAAATATCACCAATATTTTAAGAGAATATTTTGAGGTCACAATAACACTTCTTTGTTATGAACACGTGTTCTAAAATGCATCCCCTCCAACCTACAGCCAACTTAACCTTTTTGACCCAAAAGATGTATAATTTAAATATTTTGACTGAATTTTAAAATTCTCTACTATTAAGTAATCGAATTAGTCTATTCGCCAAACATGGGGTTTTTGCTAAAGCAAAGAATTTAAAAAACAAGCATTGAAAAGTTGAACTTGGGGTTGTAACTCAAAAACAATGAAACAATAAAAAAACGTAGCTGTACCATTATTTACCATCTAGAATCACGGCCTTAGGTTTCGTAATTGATTTTTTTATTACCCTGTATAAATGTGTTCTTCCCTTAACCATTTTAAAATAACGACAGTTTTTAAATGTCTAAAAATAAAGCGGATGACAACGCAATTAATATCCAGCATTTTATTTCCTTTAGTGAAAACATATACTTTTAAAATTTAAAAATTTTATATTGTATTACCGGATGCCAATTTTAGATATAATAGCACCGGTGTATTACTTCCAATTTAAACCGCTGAAAACAAATGTACATCACAAAAATTTAAAATGTTTAAATTAGTTATTTAAAAAAACACCTTCTAAGGCCATTAATATACTATTTCTCCTTTAACCGGAAGTGGTGTTAAATTTGATCTTCTAAAAAAACACATTATATATTTTTGAAAAGTTTTCACTGAAGAGAATAATATGCTAAAAAGTAATCACCCGCTATACAACGTGTCCAAGATAAATAGGGCCAGTATGAGCATCTTGAATGTACGAGATATGAAGTGGGCTAAATGAGAGCAAACCTGAAGCCCAATAATATGCAGTTTAAAAAGTTTGAAAGTTCTGCTGTTTAAAAAGTTTAAAAGTTCCAAGTATTTCCAGAGATTTCAAAAAAAAAATGTAGTTTGTTTTATTTTTTCTGGTCCTATTTAAAATTGTATTTAAAATGAATTGCACTTTTACACTACCACTTTTTCTGCTCTATTTAATGCTAGGATTTTTTTAATGCAAATTTACGGATCTTTATTTTTAGGAATTTAATACAAATAATTAACTCTACCTTTTAAGTTAATAAATTAGTATTACTAACTCACATTTTTTAAATACGTTCCTAATATTTTAATATCGGTATTTCAAAGCCAATTTTATTTCTAATTCACAATATGGTTTAAGCATAATACAGACCTGAATTTTCAGAATTTGGTAAAAATAATATGTTTTACCTTTTAAACTAATATACTAGTTAGGTACAAAATAATAACTTAAAGATGCACAAATAATAAATGATGAAATGATTTACTTATACAATAATATTTCTTATATGGTACTTATTTTAGCTTTTTTCCAGTCAGGTAAATCCAACAACAAGCAAAACATCTTTTATAATTTTTAGTAGGTACTGATCTAAAATATCAGAAAAGCCTTGAAAACAAATAATTAAGTTCGTGGTAGATAATTTGTATTTCTTACACTGACACTATATGGCAGTATGTATCTTAATTCGCGCATAATCATGCAAAAGTTTTTTGTTGCATTTGCGCAGATTAAGGATCATACCGTCAATGTTAAAAAAATATATATCTACCACCAACTTAATTATTTTGTTTTTAAGTCTTTTCTGATATTTTAGATAAATAACAACTAAAATTACTAAAGATGTTTTGCTTGGTGTTAGATTTACATAACTAGAAAAAACAAGTTGCATAAAAAAATTGTTATTGGTATAAGTAAATCATTTATTATTTGTGCATTTTTAAGTAATTATTTTTTGTTACTAAACTAATGTATTAGTTTGAAATGTAGAGCTTATATTTATACCAAATTTTGAGAAATACAGTTATGTGTTACGGTCTCTTTAAAGACGAAAATAGGGTGCTTCCGCCTATAGAAGTTAACTAGAGTAAAATTTTTCAAATGGCAAACGAAGAAGTAATACGAGCAATAAAGAACATGAATACAGGAAAGGCACCAGGACCAGATGAGGTGCCTTCTGAACTTTTTCGTCCTAAAGAAGAAAATAACATCTCAGTGTTGGTAGACCTTTTTAATACCATATACAATACAAGTATATTTCCAGACAAATGGCTGAGCTTGACTTTCGATGCATTTCCCAAGATTAATAACCCCAAGAGATATCATACTATAAGCATTATGAGTTATACTTTAAAGGCATTTCTGAAGGTAACCCATGGCAGAATTAACTTAAAATGCGAAGAGCAACTCTCTGTTCAACAATTTGGCGCCGAGATGCGCTGGGTACGAAGGGGAACCCCTTTTCTTTATGCGAATGCTGTTGGAAAGATGTCGCGATGTTAATAAGATGTGTATCTTTTGTTTATCAGCGTACTACGAAAAAGCCTTTAATAAGGTAAATCACTCCAAATCATTTGACGTACTTTAAAAACATCAAATCGACAATGCAGATATCCGAATCATCCAAAACTTATATCAACACCCAGGAAGTGGAAATACAACTAGGAGGAAGACAGGGCTGCATCTTGTCTCCAACATTGTTTAATTTTTACTCGAAGGATATATTCAGAAAAGTCACAGAGGGTAAGAGTGCAGGACTAATATTAAATGGCGAAAGAATACCAACGATACGTTACGCCGATGACACCGTCCTAATAGCAGAATCAGAGCAGGAATTGCAAACATTGTTGGATGCAGTTTTTCGGTTTAGTTCAGAATATGGTCTCAAAATAAATGCTAAGAAGACGAAGTCAATGGTGCTGTCATAGAAATCCCAATATTCCCAACATGTCCCTGCGCAGCAACAATGACCTTATTGAAAATGTAACACAGTTTCGTTATCTGGGCGCATGGATTAACAACAAAGCAAGCTGCACACAAGAAATTAAAACTCGTATTGAAATAGCACGAGCAGCCTTTAAATCAATAATAAACTCTACGCTGTGCTCAAAATAAATTCATATCGCAATAAGGATTCGATTGCTTCGATGCTATATATTCTCGGTACTATTCTACAGTGCAGAGACATTAACTTTAAACTAAGAAACGCTAAGAAGAATAGAAGCTTTCGAAATGTGGGCTTACCGTAGAATCGGCCGCATTTCCTGGGTCGACAGAGTAACCAACTTGCAAGTGTTAGAATAGATACAAAAAGCAAAAAAAAAAAAATGGGTGGAAACCATATAGAAACGTAAATTGGAATATTTAGGGTAAATCATAGGCACGAAATATCGATTATTACACAACTATTCCGAAGAGCGGTATCCCGGCTAATTATCGCTAACACCCTTCTTCACTTAAAGAAGAAGAAGTTACGGTTATACCATAATGTGAATCTGAAATAAAATTGGCTTTAAAATTTTCATATTAAAATATCGGGACCGTATTTAAAAAATGTTGGTGATGCTAAGGGTTTTTTTTACGTTCTGCTTGGTTTAATAAAGTGATTTATAAACTTAAAATGTGAAGATAATTAATTTTATAAAATTTCTAAAAATACAGGTCCGTATTAAGGTCAAACCACACTGTTGATTCTTCGGGATTTTAATTTTGATATTAGAATATCAGTACAGTATTTTAAAAAAATAAAGTTGATGATGGTCCCACAGAAACGTCGTATTTCAAATAAAATTCCACCATTGGATAGAGCGGAAAATGTATCATGCAAAAGTGCAATTTATTTTAATATCCGATTTTAAATAAGACCCGGGCAAAAATAAAAGAAATTTTCAGTTTTCCGGTTTTTTCCTAATATCGGAAATACTCGGAATTTTAAAACTTTCTAAACAGCATATTATTGGGCTCATAAAACCTCAATTTTGTTCTTATTTAACCGACTTTGTATCTTTTACTATTTCCAAGCCCATACTGGCCCTTCTTATCTTGGACACGTTGTTTATGGTCTATTTACCTAGGGTTTTGATCATCAGCGTCCATCACATAAACAGTAAGGGTAGTATCGGCAGTTTTTGGAGGATCTCCATGATCTTGAGCTCGTATATTAACATCAAATACCTTTAAGGTTTCATAGTCGAGTGGCTTTTTTAAAACTAGGGTACCTTCCAATTCATTTTCAAATTCAAAGTAATCAGAGTGTGGTCCTGGCAGAATTGAATACCTATAAAAATTTAATCATTATATTATGGGTACAAATAAAAGTTGCTGACAGGTTTCCTCTTTGATTAGGTTGTGTCAACTATACAAATAGTATTTTGTTTTAGTTAGTAATAGTAATATTTCGTATTCAATACTGCCGTCTTATTTTACATAATATATATTCCCTATTTTAGATTAGTCTTGTTGCCCTTGATGTACCTTAAATAAATACTTTATGTGGCTAAGAAGTATTTATTCACATAAATGTGTTTTCCATAGACATTTGTCATTTTCTATAAAATTTAAATTGCAAACACAATAATTAAACATATTTTTAACCCACATTTAGCTTATTGTTTGACTTAACCAAATTTAACTATTGCCTTTGGTCGTTTGCAGACGTCTGTGATCATCCAATAGTATGATGATTTTCGTTTAATACTATTTCTATGCAAAGGAAATCTGACGGATATGGAGATAAACGGGACGTATTGCGATAATCTACCTAAAGCTGGAGATATTAATAGACAATTAGAAGTGTAACTTGAATTAAACAATATAAAAAACAGCTAAACGCTCTATTTAATTAATTTTATAAAGTAAGTAGCTTAAAATCACTAAGCTGGCAAACTTTAGGATTAATTTTGTAACAAACTTTTTTGAAGCTACAATCACGAAAAGTAGTGTATATTGTTTTTGTTTGAATGATAGGGATATCGTAAACAAATGATTTGTGGCCGCAAATAAACACTGTTGTGATATGTCATTAGAAAGGGTTCTTAGTGGAAAATTAAAAAATATATATTAAAAGAGGTGTTTCCATTTAAAATGTTTGGAAAATTTTGCTTTTTTTTTAACAATTACCTCATTACGAAAAGAAACACGCTGTATGATGTATCATGGAAAGGATAATTTTATAGAAAATACAAATACAGGGTGTCCGGAAATTACGCGTCGGGATTTCATTGGGCGATTCTGCACGAAAAATGAATGCAACAAACTTTTATACAATTACAGGATATTGAAAAAAATATATTTTTGTTCTTATAACTTTTTTCTAGTTAAGTGATTTTTGGCAAATTTTTGCATACGTACCACTAGTGATTCTTTGTATTAATTTGCCACCAGTAGTCAATGCCAAAGAGCCTAAACTGTCCTTCACTTTTTAAAAATGACTTAGAACTTTTTTGTTTTAATCCTTTTTCAAATCGTTAACGTGAAGTTAAAGTACTCCATTCTAGTACACTATATAGTGTTAAAAAAGTAACGCTTTGAAGCTTTTTTCACACTTTGAATTAGTGTTTTGTTTCAATGCCTACTACAATAAACTTAAATATCAATTTATGCAATGTAACAGTAAAGGCGATATCAACTGAACCAAACGGTCAAGTTACCTTTGATTTCGTCATTATTTCTTTTAGTTTATGTGCCACTAGAATTGACAGTTTGCAAGTAAATTTAATAGAAATTATTGAAAATTAATAGTAATAATGAATTTGAATGACTAAGAAGTTAAAAAGGAATTTATACCGTTTTAGTATTATTTCTACAAAAAGTAATTACATACAATATTTTAAAATTTAATAATAAATGCATAGTTATGTGGAGGATAATTGTCTCTTAAAAAATAGGGAGGCTATGATGTTTTGTTGCAATATAATAATTGCCGTGCTGCATAAATTAAAATTATTAAGTTTAGATAAATAGCGCATGTATTAAATGGTATTTTGGGAAATTTTTATAGGGTCGTGGAAAAAATATAATATGTAACGCATGCATAAAGTGTCTTTTTCTACTCATGGGATTGAAGTATCAATATAGGTGTTGTTACATAATAGTACATTTACGTAACAAGTGCGGCAATTTCACAACTAAAAAAGACACTTGATGTATGTGTTACATACTATATTTTTTCCACGACCGTATAAAAATTTCCCAAAATACAATTTTATACATGTTTTATTTATTTAAATTCAATAATTTTAATTTGTGCAGCACGGCCATTATATCGCAACAAAAAATCATAGCCTCCCTATGTTTAAGAGACAATTATCCTCCACATAACTATGCATTTATTATTAAATTTTAGAAAATTGTATATACTT
Source organism: Listronotus bonariensis (assembly GCA_014170235.1). Taxonomy (NCBI): domain Eukaryota; kingdom Metazoa; phylum Arthropoda; class Insecta; order Coleoptera; family Curculionidae; genus Listronotus; species Listronotus bonariensis. The sequence goes on along the minus strand of JACEGR010006543.1, from coordinate 2,423 downwards.
ACTTTTGTAGAAATATTACTAAAACAGTCCAAATTCATTTACATTAATTTTCAGTAATTTCTATTAAATCTATTTGCAAATTGTCAAATTTTAAAACTAGTGACACATGAACCACATGAACTAAAAAGAAATAATGATGAAATCAAAGGTAACTTGACCGTTTGGTTCAGTTGTCGCGTTTACTGTTAAATTGCATAAATTGATAACTATTTAGGTTTATTGTAGTAGGCATTGAAACAAAACACTAATACAAAGAGTGAAAAAAGCTTCGAACTGTTCAAAAAGTTACTTTTTTAACACTTTATGTACCTAGTGTACTAGAATGGAGTACAACATTTTAGTACACGGTCGTGGAAAAATTACTTTTAAAAGGTCCTTTTGTTGCAATAACTTAAAATGAACGGTGAAAATCGACTTTAAACACTTACATACGTTTAATTAGATATTCTGATTTTTAAAATTAACAAAGCAAGCCTTGAAAACAAACGCTTTGGTTTACATGGAAATAAGTAATTACAAGTTTTGACAGATTATAAATATTCTCTGCAATTTTGAAAATTTTAAAATCATCGAGATTAAAAATAAGATGAATAATATTAGTTATGATTATTATTAATAATTTTAGTTTTCGAAAAAATTGTATAGAAGTTTGTTGCATTAATTTTTCGTGCAGAATCGCTCACAGAAATCCTGACGTGTAATTTGCGGACACCCTGTATAGAAAAAAGTAGTCACTCTAGGTTGTTATAGAACCAAAAAATGTTATAAACGTACAGCTAAAATTTTATTATTATCTTTTAAAAAACTAAACAAAAAATGGGTGGGAGAGGGTAACAACATCCTAAGTCATCCGGTATATATACAGACAAAAAGCTTTATTTGTTTAAAAAAGTAATAATGTAATTTATTATAACGAGTTTTTGTCAATAAAAATATTTTTTTTATTTTTAAGTATTGCAGATGCTCATTTTAAATATTTTTTTGCTTAAAAAATTATATGTTTATTTTGGTTAATTATAACCTATTTGGTTCATCCTTAACTTATTGTTAAAATATTATTTTTAATTTTTCTTTGTTTTTGTCCTAAAAAAATAAGTTATAAGCTATTACATTATTTTATTTAGCATGTTTTCAATAATGGTGGTATTATTATTTAAAAATATAAGATTACCTCACACTTGAGAATGGACCTTGTTGGTCATTATCAATTGCATGAACTCCTTGTAGTACTCTAGTTCCGACTACTGTCACCTCTGAAATGTTGAGTACGTAGGGGGCATTAATAAACACAGGTGCATTGTCATTGGCATCAGTAACTCTAAAAGTTAAGTAAAAATAATATGTCCAATGTAGTACGTATAAATATGTACCAGGTGTCAAGTTATAAATTTACTATTACATAGGTAATATTAAACTATTTATTTATTTTTTCGTAGCAAATAAATAAGAATATCGGTTAATTTGGTTAATTCTGTTGTTTTAAGTATGATTTTTTAAATCGGAACAAAACTATATATTATATTACCATTAAAAAGATCTTTTTCTACTCGCGTGCGAAAAATGTCACTTTTCTGCAATAGTGCGAAAAAGTACTTTTCGGCACTACTTTTCCACACTAGTGCGGAAAAGTACACTTTCTTGCACTACTTTCCGCATTTTAAATCAAATATTAGTAAGTCACAATGAAGGATTTTCATGCACTTCATATTTTAAAAAAATTTGCTTTGGTATGGTAGGATATAAGGTAGCATTATGTTAAAATTAAAAAATAAAATTTAAGTTTTATGTTTGTCTTTTACTCGCAGAAAAAATAGCGTTCCTAACACGTGCCGAAAGTGCCTTTTTGCATTGACTGCTTGACCGAACTCCGCTACGCGTCGTTTGGTCAACTGTAGTCGCGGGCGGAAAGAGGCACTTTCAGGACTAGTTAGGAAATATACTATTTAAAGGGCGTTAAAGAAATACCACATTTAATATGTATATCTATATCAATAACTTTTTGGAAATGTGGTTATCCAAATCTGAAGAAAATTATAAATTTTCATAAGAAACGTAATGCTTGTTGGAAATTTTTAACTTTTTACAGAATCCGCCGATTATCTTGTTAACTTTTGTGCTTATCAGGTATTTTTGTTAATATTATTAGTTTAATAGATAGCCTTAGTCACATTTATAATCTAAATTTATGTTTTTTGCCTCTATAAACTGCCAATCTGCAGTTCCGGATTTAGAGCAATTTTTGTTCACATGAGGGCTAGGCATTACTCCGGTGATCGACAAAGTCGACCCGTGGGACGAAAACTTCTTTACTTAACTGCAAAAAAGAATATGAATTGATGACGCGGCAATTAGTTGAAAAACATAAATTATACAGGGTTGCTCACCATAATTAAAAGGGTCTGTATAACAATTTGATTTCCTAA